>PVKH010036036.1:0-11649 GCA_004027955.1 Chaetophractus vellerosus
AAAAATTTTAAAAAAAGATGGGGACTTGTTGATAAAACACAGGAGACAACCAGAGGAAGGCCAAAACGCAAAGTTGGAACAAGTTGAGAAACAAAATAAGTTATAGTATTGAAATTTAATACATAGAATAAAATACAAATCCATGAGTCCATACTAATGTAAATGAATAATTGAATAAATACATATTATTCATGATGGAAAAGGAACAAGTATTCCTTATAGTAGAATTCCAACTAGTAAAAGTAGAAAGAACAGCGGAAATTGAAAATACCATTAGGCAAAAAGCATAGTACTGATTTTTATTTACCAATGAATCTTAAAATTAGTTTGAGAAGAGGGAGCAGATGTGGCTCAAGTGGTTGAGTCCCTGCTTCCCTCAGGGGAGGTTCCGGGGGTTCATCCCTGGTATCTCCTAAACAAAAACAAACAAGCAAACGAATGAAAAAAAAACCTACTCAAGGTTGCTGATGTGGCTCAGCGGTTGAGCGCCAGCTTCTCACATATGAGGTCCCGGGTTCAATCCCCAGCCCTGGAAACTCAAAAAGAAAAAAAAAAAGTTTGAGAAGAAAAATAGGAATTGCATATTATTATTTTTAAAATTAGTTACAAGTTTCTAAAACACACTAATATTTACTCACTATGCAGTTTCCTTACACCATATCTGGATGTCACTGATTTTGTATAGATTTTTTTCTTGAGAATACTCAAGTAAAAGAAAAAAATTTTCAAATTTTTAAAATTATTTTTATTGTAGTCTCTGCCTAGGCACAGAAGAATAGAATGAAAAAAGTTGTGTTTTTGCATATATTCTATAGTTTTGTTAGTTTGGCACTGCAGGGGTTGAATACAAAGCTTGAATTTGTGCTATCTCTTGGTAGTTCACCAGTTCAAAGAGTCCCATGCCCTGTCCTCTGGCAGAGTGATTATTAAAAGAACATATGCTGTATTGACATTCATAAATCTAACTAGTTCTGCATGGAATTGAGGCATAGGACTAGATTCGAAAAATCAGTTTAAATTGGAGAAAAACACATGATTTCTTACTTGTTCCAAAACATTCTATGCTTTGTTACATATATACTGTATAGAGAGTAGACATAGTCTAAAAATTAAGGACAGATGACTATAGCTGCCATCATAATTTTCCATGTATTTTATTCCTTAATGTATTTTATAGGATTAAAGGGGTATGAATGTAAAGAGGAAAACGTAAGTTAAAAATCTGAGTTACAAAATGTAAGAACTTGTTGGATGTATTCATTTAACAGATATGAAAATTATGGTGCAGATGTTAAGGAACTTACTAAACTTGTAGTGGGCTTACCCTTCTGTGAAGTTTGTAGTGATTTAATCACGGTTAAAGTACTTAGACTTGTTTAGAAGAGATGTACTTTATTTTTATTTTCAGAATCAGTTATTAGCAAATTGGCAAGCAATCTAAAGACAATTTTATTATGGCCAATTTTAAAATTTAACTCATCAAATTATAAAACATAGTAAAATACAACATTCATAGCTAACTGTAAAATTGCAATCATAATAAAGAGTCAGGAGTTAGAAATAGATAGCTGTGGAAAAAATATATATTTCACTGGTGGGTTGAAATAGCCTGGAATAATAATACTTAAACCCATAAGTAGATACTTCTTTATGCATGATCAATTAGTTCACATGTACAGTGGAAAAGAAACATATAGGGGCCCATACCCATAGAACTTATAGTCAAATGGAGGAAAACCAGTAAGAAGCAATACTTAAATATTTAATTTTGATTTTTAAATTATTTTAAAATATTATTTAAAAATTTATTGTAAAATGATTTAGTGAAATCTTTTAACTTGAATCCCCTCTACTGCATCTTTGCACCATAAAAACCACAGTTTTTTTTAAGTCCACATTGCATAAATCTCTATGCCCTTATCTTTCCTGTGCACTGAGAAGTTTGCATACTTCTCAACAAGGGCACAGCAGAGGGAAGGCTCATGTGAATTCATAATGTGAAAAGAAACTGACCAAATAACATTATCTGTATTACCCAATTGAAAAATAAAGTAAATTTGGAAGGTTAAGTTCAAGGTCAATTGAGGCATTATAAAACCATGGAAAGAGATACAGTAGAGTTTATTTTTAAAAAATTATTTTCTGTAATTATTTTAAAAACGATTTACTTGTATAATACATGCCTAATACAGCTTTATTGATGCTGCATGTATGGACTGTACCCAACTTGCAAAGATTTTGAGGAATTCCTGATGGGAGAGGTAGTGGTGGTTATTATTGTTAGAGTTTTCATGTGTATGCTCTTCAAATCTTATTGTTGTATATCTTGAAACTAGCCTTAAACAAAGCTTACTATGACCTTTAATCAAAATGGAAAAATCAAAATATGGCATAAATGTCTTTGAAGAAGTACAGAGTTATACTCTAGACAGGATAATTATTTGGTAACTCCTTTAAGTAAAAATTAGTATTTTAAATGCTATTTACATGTATTACATTTAGGATAGAATTAAATGGAATCACCTAACAAAATACCTGACATGTTACAGGGCTCCTGACAGAAGGTAGTTTTTTCCTCACACTCTGAAGGGCACATTGGCTTTACAGAAATAAAGTGTGTTTATTCCACTGAACAGGTGGTGCTGAATCAATCAAAATACATTTTTTGAATATATGGCCATGTCTGTGCACCACCTAAAACCATGTAACAGTCACCATATAATCTCTGTCCATCCCACAGTTTGGGAAATAATTTCTGGTTGGTAAGATTATATTTTCACTTTCAATAACAAATAATGCAATATAGAAGAGGGTTTAAGAGCATGGACTTTGAGGCCAGAATACCTGGGTTTGATCTCTGGTTCTAACCTCTCAGGAACTTTGTGATCCAGAGGAAGTTATGTAATATCATCTTGTCTCAGATTCCCATCCATAAAATGGGAAGGATACTAAAAATGCCTAATTAGAGGTTTATTATAAAGATTAAATGAGGTGAATTAAGTGAAACAATGTTCCTGGCACATAACTAAAGGTCACATAGCATTTACCATTATTATTAAGGAAGTATTTGGTTTTCTCAAATGGAAGATATGGAGAATAGTTTATTATCAGAGTTCAGGGGAAAGAAAGAAATGACCATGGGACAGCCTAATGGCTGTATTAGATTATTAACTGCCTCTTCCAGGGTAGATAAGATCCATGTTTGCTAAGCTATAAGAACAAAGACATGGAGATAGACATTTAGAAAGTGTTCAGGGCACAGTGAGATGTTGATTAGAATAGAGTGGATGATTCTTGCAAGTGTGAGGTTAAAGTAGAGGTACCAAAACCAGTTTGACTTGACCCTATAGTGTGAGGAATTGAAGCTGAACAAATTTCTAGCCTGTGAGATAAGATGACTTCTACTCCATGATGATTTGTTATCTGTTTTCACCTTGAATTTTGTAATTCAAAAGTTGAGACTTCTTTTCTCATGTAAAAGATTGAGTAAACTCAAATAACTTTAACAATTTTTATGTGTTTTTAATAGATGCGATCAATCCAGGGCTCTGTGTTGAGAAGAATTTTTCTTCTGGTAGTATTTCAATCATGTTCTCCAAAGTCAAAGTTTCACAGTTTATTGGAAACTTTAAAGACATAAAATTATTTTTGTAATTTCGACCCCTGATGGAGACATGCAGTGCAGCTTACAGTGTCTCTTTCACCAGAACTGCAGAATATAACGTTTCATTGCTTTCTCCCCAGGAGTTGCTGCATTACCAGTTAGGATATATCTAACAGCATATCATTAACCAGGCAACATCAGATGATCAAAACAAAGAAACTGCTGAAGCTGAATTAGATGTTCTCACTCTAATAATGAGCATAGTGACACTATATCAAATCAAGACAGTAGCAAACACAGAAACCCAGGGCTAATTTCCTGTATTTCTCAACATTATATTATTAGCTTCAGTTTTGCAACATGGCTTAATTTCTCTGTATCTTTCAGGTATGGGTAGCCCTTGGTTTCAGAAATGTATGTGCAGAGGTGATTGAAATAGGAATTAAAAGCACTGAAATTTAATGAGATTAAAATGAAGCGTCACTGGGCGTATTACTTCAGTTCTGATGAGAGAATTGCTGGCCTCTCTTTAGCTTCCCAGTTATTTATTAAGCCCTTCTGGTTATGGGAGTGTCTCACATGCTCCTTTGGCATGGTCTTTGCACAGCAAAATACTGTAGAGTTCTCCATTATATTGTGTATTTGCATAAACTTTAACACCACTTAAAATATCTGAGATTTAATTTTGTGACTATGACTTATAGTAATATATTCAAGATCAACTATAGTGCAATGCGTTATTTAGAAAGCATTACTTCAAAATTTATAATAGAAAAGATTATCTGCCTATTGACTACCAAAACTTGGTGCCTTTTTATCCTTCTAATTAAGGACATTTCTATTGAATAATAAAGTAGCTTCTATTTGAAGAGGAAATTATTTATAACTTTAGTTTTTAAGGTCAGCCTTTTCCATGATGTAGACATTTTTCCTTTTTCAAATATTTGATAATTGAGGTGATTTTTCTCCACTTTGAGCTATTTATTCTGTTTTCATGAGCTCCTGTTACAACTGGGTCTCCCAGCTTCTTTTGGGAATCCCTTCGTGACCTTGTTAGCATTCAATTATTAAACTGCATCAGGGACCTGAAAAGGTAAGTCAGGTCTCTTTATTATACCTTCTGGCAGTCAGTTTACATAGATTTTAGACCAACTAAGACCAACCATGGTGTTCTCTTTCAAAGCTTCATCCAAAGTTTTTCCTTCAGGTAAAACCATCTGAAGCATTAAACTTTAGCAAACAAACAAACACACAAAAAACCATTAGAATTGTTCTGTTAAAAATATGATCTCCTGCTGTGTATCTTCTCTACCTAGGTAACCATTTTGCTCTATGACCTAGAGTAACTGATTTTATTCAAAGACATTTGATACACTGTAAGTGTATCTTCAATTTTTAACAGGAAATGAACTGTCAAATACTATGAATATGTTTGCTTTCAAATACAGTGCATTCTGATCTGTGCTTTAGTAAAGAGCATTTGGGCTTGGAATCAGAACTGGGTGTCAGCATTTAAAAGGTTTTATGGCCTTCACCATTTATTTAACCTCTTTTGGCCTCTATGATATGTGACCTTAGGCAATTTATTTAACCATTATGAATGTTAGTTTCTTTAATCCTTGAAACTGTGGTAAATATACATGTTATTGATGAAATATGGATAAGGACTTTATCTTTAGATAATGTCTGGAAGCTTCTTAGCATTGTGTCTGAAGCATGAACATGCAACAATCAATGATTAAACCACTCCATTCATTCAATAAACATTTATTTAGTTCCACTACTACTTGGATTACTAGTACTACTATGACGAACAACAACAATAATCTACGTCTTATTTTTAGCACCTAAAGTAGGATTTCTCAGCCTTCACTGTGCAAAATAATATCTTGGGAGTTTGTTTTTAAAATATATAGAGAGATTCTTTAAACTCTCTCCAAATGATTCACAGTGGTTGTGAAAAGGGACAAAGAAATATCCATTTTTAGCTACTAACTACATGCCATTATGCCATTATATTAGTAGCCCCCAGACCTCAACTAAGGAAACTGAAAGTTTCAGTTTCTTATTTATTAACTGTACCACCACCAAGTTGTAAGTATTATTCTGTTGGTTTTATGATAAATTAAGGGTAGTCATCTATAAATATTTACTAAACCCAATAGTGTGTCAAGCATTGCGGTGGGGGCTGGAGAAAGAGTGCTCAACTAGAACATCACCACCCATGTCCCAAAGAACACAAAGAACAACTATAGAGGTTAAAAAATCAACTGCAAATGATGTTCACTTTCATGTATAATGTTCTGACTGAAGAAGTGTGCTTCCCATGTTAAATAATATTAATAACAAACTATCTTGTAGTTGTCTGGTTGTTCTTTGGAGATGTCAGAAGCCAATGGCAGATGCATGAAACTCTCACTTTTATGTAGAATGAAAATGTGGTTCATAATAAAAATTCTTTGACATAAAGAGTTACCAATTGAAAAGAAATGCAATATAAAACAAAACTTCAGAGGCATACTGGCTATTTATCTTTTATAGAATAATTTAATCTATCTTTTTATCTTTTTAGTCCTCTATTTCAAAATTTGCATTTGATTGGGAACAGTAGAGGTGATTGGGCCAATTACACTAGGAAAATTTTAATTTTTGTAGTTCAAACACACACACACACCCAGTTTGTGACTTGAAAACGTTTAACTAACAGTGAAAATAAGACTTCTTACTGTAAACCTTTTGCATGAGTTAATGTGTTCTTTTAAAATTTCTTCTCTAATACCTTATACATTTCTTCTGATGTACAAATTAACTAACAGGGACTGATATTGCAATGTTAGCTAAGGGATAGCATTCTATTTGAATCTCAAATTTTATAATACTTCTAACATATTTTTTCTCTAATGTATAAGATTAATAGAGATTCAGAGATTGTAATAAGTCTAGCAAACTTTCAAAAATAGAGATAAGGTATTTTGGGTAAGCTCTGTATTATTGTTGCTTTCCATTTTCTATATTTCTTTTCCCATAATGATGGTGGGACAGTGATAATTCATTTTGCAAAAACAATATATAGTAAAGCAATGTTGCATAACATGAAATTTTTGTGATTAATGAATTATATTCTGGGGAAAACAGTGCACTGATGACTGTAAAACTAATTTATACTTTGGTCACTCAGAGATTTCCATTAAAGCTAGGGGTGAGTGTTCACCATTGCTAATTTCAGAGGACTTTGGGGAGGGGGCGGTGTTGCAAGGGGACATGTGTGCTTTCCATTTCTATATAGATGGTGTTTTGGAACTGACTCTATTGCTTTTTAATTTTATTGTGGTAACATATATATAATATAAAATTTGCCATTTTAACCACTCTGACTATAATTTTAGAGTATATTTTTCTCCCATTCCAAGGAAAGCAAAGGAGTTATTTACTTTATAATCTGCCTATACATAGATGAAATTTTTATTATTTAATGATCATGATCTGTTTACAGTCCAAAATGCCCATCCTAGCCACAGAATATAAAATAAAATGTCCATGATTTTTTTCCTTTATGTAAAGCCATAACCTTGATGTAGCCAGTTTTGAATGAAAAGCAAAATAAATGAATTTGAGAATCAAACACCCATAATAATAGTGACTTACATGCTATTATTACTAAATATCACTTGATAAAAATAAACCTAAACCAAGGTTCTGAAGGAAAGTCTTGTATCAAAATAGAAGTTAGGTTTTACTTAGGTTTGTTCTGAGAATACTTTAGACAGGTTCAACATGATTTTAAAGCCAAAATCCAGTCATTTTTGTTTGTTTCTCATTGTTTTTAATTCACTCAAAGTCAGTGGAATGATTCTTTAGCCAGCAAACTATAGCTCATTGGGCAAAACCATTCAGCTGCCCAGTTTTGTAAATAAAGTCTTATTGGAACACAGTCATATCCATTTGCTAATTTTTGCCTATGGGGCTTGAGGGAGAATGGTTTGCAAAAGAGCACAAGGAAAGTTGTGGGCGTGATAGAAATGTTTGTTATGATTTCATGGGTATATAGATATGTGAAAACATAAAATGAGTTATTTTAAAAATGTGCAGTACTTTGCTTACACCCACAAAAGTTGTGGAGAAACAAGAATTAGGGATAAAGGAATCAGGTTTAAAAAATAAAATATAAAAATTATTCACCTAAACATGTTATCATTAGACTTAACAGACATAAAATTACTCTATCAAATTGCCATAAAGATGTTAACACTCTCAAAGTCTGTACCTATCTTACCAGGGACTAGTGTCAAGCCTTTAATTGACAATTAGCAGCCTGCACACCACAATTTGTGTAGCAGTGCTCTAGGAAATACAAAAGAAAGCTAAGACAGGCTTCCTGATTCTTGTGGATATTACAATTTGGATAACGATGAAACAGTTACATAACAGTGTGAGACACGGTATGATGTGGTTCCAAAGATAGTGATTAAGGGCTTATCAAGAGGCAATTGAATAAAAAAAGCAAGGACTTTGGAATCTATCAGGCCCGTTTTCAAACTGTTTCTTTCATTTCCCTCTTCTTAGACTATATCGTATGAGAAATGCTGAAAATAATATTCCCTCTTGGATCTGTTTTCATCTCTCTTAGCAACATGCTTATAGTAGATAGTCAATAAAAGTTTGTTAGCTGAATAAAGAGCCTACATAATTGTAGTTGCAGAGTTGCTAAGCACCTTGCCAGAGTGTAGTAGATACTGACTATTGGCTGATCTCCTGCTGGTTTATGATTCCTATCTAAACATAGGATTTAAAACGTTTTCCTATATGTAAGTCAATTTACAAACGCTCTATTAGTATTATAAGCTGTATTTGGAAAATTCAAAGGTTATTCTTCTTTAGCTGAGTATTTTAGTAATCTTCAGCTTATCTGCATGCTACAGACATGTTTATTTTAGAGATATATCCTAATTTTTTTAATAGAAAACACTTCTAAAAGGTATTCTTATTCCTTTAGCAATTAACTCCTATGTTAATTTCACTATGTATTAAAAGTAAGTTCCAGTATTTCTTTTTTTAATTAATTAATTAATTAATATATATATATTTTTTTAGGATACATTGATTACATAAATGTTACAAAAAGTAAAATATAATGGATCAAGAACCTGTATTATTATTATTATTATTATGCATTTGTTATATTTTTAGCAAATGATTCACAATAATGTAAGACATTGTTAGTGGTGTGCTGTATGCATGTCATGCATGTTCATTTTGTAAGTTCACAACTTTTACTACTCACTTATTATTTATGTATGTTCAAGTATGACTGCATATTTCAACAAAAATTTTAAAATAAATTTAAAAAAAGTAAGTCCCATGGTAAAATACTGTGTAAAGACTCATCCTCCAGTTTTTTGGAGTTTTGAATTTCCATAAAACAGAGATCTGAAAAGAACATGCAACACTTACTAACAGCAAATGTAGGTAGATGTCTCCAAATTTCCATTTGTAAAATCAGAGGAAACACACTTTGATGGGAATCCTACATGTATCAGACTCTAGACCAAGTATTAGCCAACATAATCTCATTTAATCCTTATAACTAACCGACAAGGTTAATATTGGTATTACTACTTTACAGATGAAGAGACTGAGCTTATAAAGGCCACTTGCATAAGAGTAAGAGGAGAAGCAAAGATTCTCACTCCAGTGTGTTGATAACCCATTTCTGCCCTTTCTTCCATACTGCACTGCTTAGTAGCTAAGGTTTTACTCATATTTAAAATTCTGATCATGGATCTTGGAGATGAAAATTTGACAGCAGAATGAGTTACACTTCTGAAAAGCAGAAGCCTGAGCTACCCACATTCCCGGGAATCACTGTGGTTTTCCAAAGATATTTTAAAATAGAATTCTCAAACCTTTGGAGCCCCTGCATCCCTAGACATTCAAGACTGAATAAATGGAAACTGAACATGGCTTGGTTCTGTAAGTAATTAGGAGACGTATCCTTAAAATTCCCAAAGAATGGAATTGAAGAGTTTCCCCTGAGGACTTCCTCCTTATTCTCAAAATATTCTTCAGAGCAAGATAGAAAAGAAAACAAGTAACAATCCTGTGAATACTCTCTGGTTCAGTTCTGCAGGAATTTCTCTGATTCTTTTCCAAGTTTCCAAAGCCTTATAAGAATTTGAGCTCCTAGCTACTTCTTTTGGTACTTACTATCGCTCGATTAGAGACATTTTATAAAAATAGGCTATTTACCATTTGACCTAGTGCATATAAGAACTTTGCCACAAATTTTGTAACATAGCCTATGGCAAGGACAGATTTTAGAGTCATACTGCCTAGATTTGAATCCTGATTTCCTAGTGCCTCCCTGTGTAACTTTGGGCAAATTGCTCTCTCTCTATGTGCCTTGGTTTTCTTATCTCTTAGATGGGATACTAACGGCACTTTTTTCATGAGATTGTTCTGGGTATCAAATGAATATTTCTAAAACATTTAAAACAGTGCATGGTATAATATATAGCGAGTACTGAAAGCATTTGCTTTTATTAATCATTTTAATGTGTATGAATTTAAAATATTTTTGTGATTCTGTTTTCTCACCTTGGTTGAACAAAATAAGAAAGAAAGCAAGGGTTGAAGGAATTCTATGGTGGAGGGAGAGAGGAAGAGGCAGGAAGCAGGGTGGGGAGGAGGAAGGGAGAGGATTGAGAATGCAGAAGGGTAAGATGGAAAGAAAGTAGATGCGAAATAGGGTCAATTAGAAATGCTCTTATCTCCCTTCTGGTTCTAATATGTTTTTTGACATGCAATGAAAACTCTGTAGACACTTTGCAATGACATATGTATTGTATTGAATATGTGGCTATTTCCCGGCAAGTTGTTTTGCTAATAAAGCTCATAGACATAATAAGGGAACTTGCTATTTATTAACAGAAGTAACCATTCAAAAAGTTTTGAAGCTAGAACTGTCACTTACCTAACCCTTCACCTCAGCTCATAGCCATATAAAATCCTTGATATATAACTGTGCTTAAACAGGGTAATTGCCTTGTGCACGGTTAAAGCATCATAACTTATCTGCAGTACATTTATCTCCAGAAGGGTCAAATGTATAATTTCTCTGCCACACAATGCTGATTTTTCCCCTATATTATAGTTATTTTGGCCAGGTTGCAGGTTAAAAGCAACTCTGAATATTGTCTGCTTTCAAATGCAACATGAGTGCTTCCCTTGCACACAATTACATGTTAACTTAGCCCAACCATTGCAAGGGAAAATTTATAAGGCTTCTGGAAAAGCAGAGTTGAAGATTGCTATTTTATGGTTTCATTTTGATCAAATTTATAGGTATAATCTGAATATGACCTTTTTCTAAGATTAACAATTCCTTTCTTAAATTCTGACCAAGGTAAGGAGTGGTAGCATTATAATGTGAATTTCTAAAAATTCCCTGGGAAGTACTATTCTTTTCAAGGACAGATCTAAGCAGATTGGAAGACTCATAATGAAAATGGAATTTAGGAATGATACTAATGGTCTTTTCTGTAATTTTACTATTTTTGAAAAGTCTTAGTGAGCAATTCTAGGAAATCTTATATTTTCTTTTATCTTCTAGTTTCCAGATTTTTTCTATCATTAAATGCAGATATGACTGAAAGAACATGAATACTAATATCGGCTCTATATATGTATACAGGACATATATACTATGTAAGCATAAGTTATATGCTGTCAGCTGTCTCTAACTCATTATTTTAAAGACCTTGTGCTGAGCTTTCTTTTCTTTTCTTTTTTTTTTTTTTTAAAGATTTTATTTATTTTTTATTACATATCTCCCCTTCCCCCCCGTTGTGGCGACGCGCCGAGACTTGGTCACTGCGCAGGCGCGGCTTTCCCCGCTTGTGGGCGGCTTCTGCTTCCATCACGGCCAGCTTTTCAGTTCGCGGGTGGCTGGCTGCGCTCGATTTGCAGGCGACCTGCCCTGCCCGTGGCGGCTTTTGCCTGTCCGTGGCAGCTTTTTGCCCTGCCCACGGCGGCTCCGGCCCGCCCAT
>PVKH010036037.1:0-11649 GCA_004027955.1 Chaetophractus vellerosus
GCAGGCGACCTGCCCTGCCCGTGGCGGCTTTGCCCTGTCCGTGGCAGCTTTTTGCCCTGCCCACGGCGGCTCTGGCCCGCCCATGGCAGCTTGCCATTCTCAAGGCGGTCTGCCCGCTAGGAGAGGTCCCCGGGAACCGAACCCAGGGCCTCCCATGTGGTATGCCGGCGCCCTATCCACTGGGCTATCGAGCCGGCCCCGCCTTTTTACTTTTTGACAAAATACTTTGAAGTGCAAAGTTTTTAAAGTTGAGGAGGTAGCATTTATCCATTTTTTTCTTTTGTTGCTCGTGCTTTGGGTGTAGAGTTTACTCTACATTTACTACTGCAAGATCTCATAGATGCTTCCCTACGCTATCTTCTAGGAGTTTTATGGCCTTGACTCTTATATTTAGGTCTTTGATCCATATTGAGTTGATTTTTGTACAGGGTGTGAGATGGTGCTCCTCTCTCATTCTTTTGGGTATGGATATCCAGTTCTCCCAGCACCATTTTTTTGAAGAGGCCATTCTGTCTCAGTTGGGTGTGCTTAGTGGCCTTGTTGAATATCACTTGACCTAGTGTGCAAAGATCTATATCCAAACTCTCCATGTAGTATGGTGCAGCCATTGTGGAGTACGGTTTGGCAGTTCCTCAAGAAGCTAACTATAGAACTGTCATATTTTCCAGCAGTCCCACTGCTGCACTATACCCATTAAATATATGTCCAGAGACTTAAATCTGTCGGATGTTCATGTGCTGTCCCCTATATATTTTTTCTTCTTTCTTTTGTCCCCTATATTTTTGCTGTAGTATTCAGATAATCTAAAGCTACTTTAAAAATAAAGAAAAAATTCAAAAAAAGAATATATATATAAATAATAATTGGTTATTTTAAATGTTAACACCAGCAAAGCTCACATTTCTGCCTATTTGAAACTGTGATTGTTACAGAATTAAGGACTTGAGAAATGACTTATTTTACTTTTATATGCCACCTCTTTCTGAAAATTATTTGTAGCATTTGTACAGAGATGCAGTATGAAATAAGTAAGTTTACTAGAGAGGAGAAATGGGGAACTCTATGCTGTGTGCCTAGCAATTAAATTGTTATTACCTGCCTTTGCTTAAATACAAATAGAGCTCCGAGTTCATTATTCATTTATCTCTAATTACTTCAGTGTTTTTCTCACAATAATGGTTCACTTAAAAGTTAACGTAAAATAACAGTTGACCTAAGGAAAAGTAAGCAAAAGACCTAAACTATTCTAGGGATTGGTAAAGGGGGACCTGTAAACATTTGTCCTCTACTACTCCAGATGCATATGAGTTGTTTATATAGCAGAAAATAGGATCTTCTGTAGCTCAATAATTAGTTGAAAATATATTAGGAATTGGTGTGGAGTAGCATCTTTTGCCCCAACCTTCTGCACATTTTTTTCTAATTTCAACAGAGGATTTTTATCCCCCCTTTTTTGGTCCTAGATTAACAAAATCTAATAATGTTGTTACTCTCCACATAAAAAGAGAGTGATTCCAGTTCAGTCAACTTTGGAGACCCTTGGTCAGTGGTTTGCTGGAGCTGATCAGGGATTTTGTGAGGAGATTGATGTCATGTTGATAGTTTGAGATTAGCCGTGGTGGGAGTATTTGCACTATGGTCAGCAAATGCTACAAATGAGGACTCTCTCACTCAGAACTGGGTTGATCTCTAGTATAATGGTGACCTCTGACACCATTTTTCTGATACTTTGGGCAGGGGTAGTAATTGATGCAAAATGTGCATTTCCCATTTAAAATCGTAAAATTTTCTAAACGCCTAAAATTTTTCATTTAGCTTTTTTACCCATGCCCATTGCAAATTGCCTTCACTCATCTTTTTGTGTCTTATTGTACTCTTTAATCATAGACAGAGTACAGGTTGGCATTTGTGAAATCCAGCTACATTTCATTTACTCCAACTCAAACGAGACCATGATTATACTTACTCCTCATAGGACGTATGTCACCAAAGTGACAGGGTGTTAGAATCTTTAGATTGTTTTTCTTAATAGTAAAATTTGCAGCAGAAATTTCATTTAATTTACATTCAAATCTTTAAAGTTAAGGAATATAACCCCCAAGTCGGGCATATTCCTGTTAATTTCCCTCCCGTCTTTCCTTCCTTCCTTCCTACAATAGCTGTGGGTTTACAAAACATTCATGCAAAAATACAAGATTCCCATACACCACCACACGACCAACGCCTTGCACTATACGGCACATTTGTTACAATTGATGGTAGCACTGTTTAATAATTCCATTTTTTATGCTAATAGTCATCATTTATTGAGAGATTCTATATTCTAGGAACTGTTTGAGGCAACTTAAATGGATTTTCTCATTAAAACACCCAACACACAGGCCTGTGAAATCTGTCCTATTGTTATTACTTTCTTAACAAGAGAAATTGTAAGTTTACAGAAAAATCATGTGAAAATTACAGTGTTCCCTATTGTTGACACTTTGCATTAGTGTGGCATCTTTGTTACAATTAATGAAAGTTTATTAAAATAGTGCTATTTATATTCATAGTTTGTATTAGGTGAATTTTTCCTAATATACAACCCTATCCTTTTTTTTAATTTTTAAAATTTTTATTTATTTATTACATATCCCCCCCTTTCTGCTTGTTCTTGCTGTGTTCACTTTTGCGTTCTTTTGTGTCTGCTTGTCTCCCCCCGTTGCGGCAGGCCGAGTCAGCGACCACGCGGTAGCCTTGCCTTTTGCTCGTGGGCGGCTTTGCCCTGCTCGCAGGCAACTTGCCCTGCCCGCGGGCAGCTTGCCCTACCCGTGGCGGCTTTGCCACTGGGCTACAGCCGGCCCCCAACCCTATTCTTGACAGCTTGCATTAGTGTGGTACATTTGTTATAATACATGAAAAAACATTCTTATTGTACTATTACATATAGACTCATCTACAATAGGGTTCCCTGTTATACAGTCCTATGCTTTATCTTTTAATCTTTATTCTAATAACATATGACGGAAAGTTTCACCTTCTAACCACATTCACATATATAATTCAGCACTATTAATTACATTCCAGTTATGTGCTACTATAACCACTATCCAATTCCAAACCTTTACAATCAACCTAAATAGAAATTCTGTACAAATTCAGCATCAACTCCACATTCTCTATCCCCAGTCTATCCCCTGGTAGTCTATAGTCCAGATTCTAACTCTATGTTGTTGCTTATTATAAGGTGTTCAAATTAATGAGATCATACAATATTTGTCCTTTTGTGTGTGGCTTATTTCACTCAGCATAATGTCCTCAAGGTTCTCCATGTTGTCACATGTATCAGGACTTCATTCAATTATATGGATGAATCATATTACATGTATATATATTTATACCACATTTTGTTTAACCATTCATCTGTTGATGGATACTTGGGCTGTTCCCATCTTTTGGTAATTGTGAATAATGCCACTATGAACATTGGTGTGCAAATATCTGTTCGAGTCCCTGCTTTCAGTTCTTCTGAGTATATAACTATTAGCAGGATTGATGGGTCACATGGTAATTCTGTACTTCCTGAGGAACTGCCAAAATGTCTTCCAGAGTAGCTGTACCATTTTACGTTGCCACCAGCAAGGAATGTGTGTTCCTATTTATCCACATCGTCTCCAATACTTACAGTTTTCTTTTTTTTTTTTTTTCAGTAGTAGCCATTCTAGTGGGTGTGAAATATCTCACTTTGGTTTTGACTTGCATTCCCTAATACCTATAGATGTTGAGCATCTTTTCAAGTGATTGATTTTTAGTCATTTGTTTATCCTCTTTGGAAAAATGTCTGTTCAAATCTTTTGTCTATTTTTAAAATGGGATATTTGTCTTTTTATTGTATGCCTTTTTCTTGTTCACTTGTATTCTGACTCTTTAAGAAATTAAAGAGTAGAGTTGTATATTGAGAATAGAGTACTATTGGATTATGCATTTATTCCTTTAGTTACCCTTAGTAATAAACTTCATTTCTTCCCACTACTCCAACCCACTCTTTCCTGTCTTTTCCTTTCAACCTACAGAACTCTCTTTATAAATTCTTATAGGGCAGGTCTCTTATGGAAGGACTATCTCAGTTTCTGTTTATCTGTGAACACTTTTAATTCTTCCTCATTTTTGAAAGACAGTTTTGCCAGATAAAGAATTTTTACCTGGCAGTTTTTCTCTTTCAGTACCTCAAATATATCATACCACTGCCTTCTTCCCTCCATGGTGTCTGATGAGAAATTAGCACTTAGTCTTTTTGAGGAGCCCTTATGAGAAGTATATATGATGAATCACGGTTCTTTTGCTGCTTTCAGAAATCTCTTTATCATTGGCTTTTTTTTTTAAAGATTTATTTATTTTATTACATATCTCCCCTTCCCCCCGCTGCGGCAACGCGCCGAGAGTGGTCACTGCGCAGGCGCGGCTTTCCCCGCTTGTGGGCGGTCTCTGCGTCCGTTCACGGCCGGCTTTCAGTTCGCGGGTGGCTGGCTGCGCTCCATCCGCGGGCGACCTGCCCTGCCTGTGGCGGCTCTTGCCATGTCCATGGCAGCTTCTTGCCCTGCCCACGGCGGATCCGGCCCGCCCATGGCGGCTTGCCATTTTCAAGGCGGTCTGCCCGCTAGGAGAGGTCCCCAGGAATCGAACCCAGGGCCTCCCATGTGGTATGCCGGCGCCCTATCCACTGGGCTATCGAGCCGGCCCCTATCATTGGCATTTGACATTCTGATTATTATGTATCTTAGAGTAGGTCTGTTAGGATTTATTTTGTTTGGAGTACGTTACGTTTATTGGACATGTGTATTTATGTCTTTAATGAGAGTTGGGGAATATTTGGGCATTATTTCCTCAAATACTTTTTCTTCTCCTTTCCCCCTCTCTTCTGAGACATCCACTTCACACATGTTCATGTGCTTCAGGCTGTCACTCAGATCCCTAAGACACTGCCCCTTTTTTCCTGGTTTTTACACTATCTCTTCTTCTGACTGTATGATTTTGATTATCCTGTCTTTTAGTTTGCTGATTCTTCTGCCTGTTTAAATCTTTTGTGAAATGTTGCTAGTGCATTTTAAATCTCTACTACTGTGCCATTCATTCCCATGATTTCTGTTGTTTCTTTTTATACTTTCAACTTCTTCTTTATGCTCACACATTTTCTTCTTGATATCCTTTAGCTCTTTGTCCATATTTTCCTTCTTCTTTAATTGATTTAGGAGATTTCTTTGAACTTCTTTGATTAATTGTTCCAACTTCTGAGTCTCCTCTGAAATTTTAATTTGTTTCCTTGACTGAGCCCTATCTTCTTGTTTCTTAATGTGGTTTGTAATTTTTTGCTGATGTCTAGGCATCTGATTATCTTGATGAGTTAACTCTGAAAGCCAGTTTCTTCCTTTTGTCTTGGGTTTTATTGTTGATTGGCTCTGTTTTAAGGCTCTTCTTTGAGACTTGGTCGAACTTATTCTAGAACTTAGAATAGCCCATGTTTAAATGATCCGATTTTATCAACTCTTCTTCATCTGAATCTTGTACAGGATATGTGGTAGAATTTTAGGATTTCACTTTTTTTTTTTGCAGTTGTTTCACCTCCAGGAGAGAGTTTCCTTCCCTTGGTCCCTTCTGCAGGAATCTTGAGTTCTGTTTGTTTTTGTGCAGAATTTTCTATGATTTGTTTAAATTCTCTCCCTCATTCTTTGCCCCATTTTCCTTATACTTCTCAGTTCTGGGATCCTCCTATCTCACAGCATTCAGTTTAACTGCTTTTTTTTCTCTGTGAGTCTTTTCTGCCTCCATTTTCTTTACCCTTAGGGTAGTCTGCCTCTGGAGCCAGGTGGGTTCAATTGAGAAAGGTGAGTCATTCTAGAACAGTTCATTTTGCAATTAGGTGGTCCAGACAATAGAACCTGCATTGAATTAGCACTTGCCAGCCTTTTGAGCAGGTCTATTCCCTTCCTTCCCAGTGGTAGCACTTTTTATAAAGCAATCCTCAGAAGCTTGTGTTCTGCCCTGAGTTTCTGCAGACTTGGGTCCTTGAGCCTGGATAGGCATGGGGTTCTAACTTGCCACTGTGAATGGCTCTATAATCTGTCTATAGTGGGAGGGACTCAGGCCACTGCCTTTGAACGACTCCCAAGCTGTGCGAGACTATGTGAAGGGACAGGGAACTGACCATCAGGTCTGGAACTGGGATACTTTACTTTTGTTTGATTCAGCATTTGTGGAGTCCTTCTCCAGTCTCTACCATTCTCCATAGTTCTAAGCAAGTGGGATTTGTCCTTTTATTTGCTGACTCTTTTGGGCGTCTTTTCAGGGGATGTTTCACGTCACCATGTTGTTGATATCCTCTGTTGATATATATTGGCATAAACCTTATTTTGATGGTCATGCTGAAAAAGAGTGCTTTGATACCATGGTATGGACAAGTCTTTCAGAGATTCCGGTTTGGTGGCTCTTACTAAAGTTGCTCTCTCTTGCTACCAATATTGAGTTCTCCAAATCATACCCTTTTTTGGGGGTTGGAATATTTTGGGACATTTATCTTTGGCTTTTCTATAACTATTGCCTCCAGCTCTGAAGAATGCCACTGAAAGAGTGGTCTGACTAAGATAAGCTTCACAATATATTTAAATAATGATGATTTGATTTAGAGCTTAAAGGTTAGCATATTACATTAAAGTCTTTTTATGAGGTATTGAAATTTACATAAACATGATTTACAGAAAGTGGTCTCTCGTTTAATTCTAAGACAGCTTGATACTTACTGAATGGCTATAGTTAACCAAATGATATTCAAGGTTTTAGAATCCTTGAAATGACTTTATAAAGTCATGTTGAAAGAAAAAGAAAAAAGAAAAAAAGTCATGTTGAATACAGCAAAGATTGTAGGATTTATTTTCCTAAAAAAAATTCAGTGCTAACCTAGTAACTTTTTCTGAGCTACTGAGGGGGGAAACTGGCTATTAGAGAAAATCCTAGTTCTTTCTTTTAAAACTCACAAAGTCAAGGCACTTGCTAGTATAAATGCTGAAAGCTGTAACCCCAGCCTTCTTTAGCAACTTCATCTCCTACTTCTGGGGAAGAAAATAAAAGGGATGTGTCATTATTTGGTACATTTATAAAAGTTAGAAGAAGATGTCTTTATACTTGGTCCTTATTCAAAACATAGGTATGTTTATGTGCTTGTCTTTCTCCCTATTCAGCTTTAATAGAAATTGTGCAAAGTGTGTTTTAAATAGGAGCTTGTATGTGCCATTAAGCTATAAATGATGAATACTTTGTATCCAACTGTAGCAGTTTGATATTATTGATGAATTCCAAAAAGAAATATTGGATTACATGTGTAAACTGGTCTTTTCCTCTCAGTGTATTAAGAGTGTATTGGATTCAGAGGTTTTACTTTAACTTGATTAAGTAATGATTAAGGCTTTGATTGGGCTACTGCAGTAAGACATTGAGTCCCTGCTCCCTTGGTGGGTGGGGACTCACAGAGAAGGGAGGTGGGAGTTTTGAGCTGGAACCTGGGAAGTAAGCATACAGAGGAGCAGAGCAGCTGAGCCTGGAGAGAATTGCACCCTGGGGAGAGAGACAGAGCCAGTTGCCTGATAGTCTACAGCTGGCCTAGTGGAGCAAGCAGGGCACCTGAGCCCAGAAAGAAACAAGCCCCGGAAAGAGAGGAACCCAGGAAGCCTGAACTCTTGGCAGACATCGGCAGCCATCTTGCTCCAACACGTGGCAATAGACTTTGGTGAGGGAAGTAAGTTTTGCTTTATGGACTGGTAACTGTAAGCTTCTACCCCAAATAAATACCCTTTATAAAAGCCAACAGATTTCTGGTATTTTGCATCAGCACCCCTTTGGCTGACTAATACACCAACTTTTCATCTTTACTCAGTTTCTCAATACTTTGTCATTCAACCTGATGTTTTCCCATACTTTGGATTGAGAAAGATTGCCAAAATGCTTTGTTTCTTTCATTCTTTCTATCTATCAATCCCTTAGAAAAATGTGTGTGTAGTTTTTTTTTTTACTAATAAGATAAAATATGTAATATGTAGTGGAAAGATGTTGTCACAAAATATTTTTGTACGAATCTGGCTAACTGAGGTTTTAAAATTTATTCAGTCAGTAATTGAGCTTTAATAATTTGGTATGGAAATTAGGCAAGTGATTGTAAGGAACTCTTCTTACTGGAGAAAATAAAGAGGGGGCAAATTATGGAAATTGATACTCCACTGAAGAGGTTGATATGATTTTGACTAAAAATCCTGAATATTCATGGTGTACATGCTTTTTTTAAAGATCTGGTTAAAAACAATTAAATAGCAAGTAGTCTTGAAAGGGGCACAAGTCAGCATGTATATAATCCAGATACAGAGAGATACTTCAAGAACACCCCAACAAGGTTTTTCTAAATGAAGACAGGTTAAAAAAAAGGGACTTAAGGTCCAGAATAAATGAACTGCATTGCTAATTGTAGCCTCCATCTAAGTTATTAAAATACATATCTGCATTTTGCCAATGAAGTTTCTAATCATAAGAAACACTTTAAGTCTTTATTTCTCTTATTTTTTCACATCCTTTTTTTTTTTTTTTTTTTTCAATCTGTTTTAGATATCCTGTGAGCTGTTCTAGGATTTGGTGAAATTAGTATGTAAAAAATAATATTAGGTAAAAAAAATGGTACCCCATATTAAAATATGTATAATCTAATGGAAAAGAATAAAAAAATATATATGTTTAATAAATTACTAATGATGAGAAATACAAGAGTGTACATGGTAAGAATTATTCACAATTCTGGAAGTCAAGATTTCTTGAGAATATAGAATTATATGGTTAGTTTCTGAATGAATTGGAAAGATGGAGATATTTTACTATGATTTGAGGCTTGGGAAATGAGAAGAGAACCATATAGACAGATTCAGAAGCAGGACTGGATATGGTAACTTCAGGGAAGAGCTCGACCTTGGCTGATGGTATGATGAGAGTAGCATAGTGGAGTTTCATAGAGACTGTGCCTCCTCAATCCTTCCTGTTCTTTGGTATTTATTTCCAGTAATTTTAGAAGTGTTATAATCATTGGGTTGGGGAAAGTTAGTGGAAAAAATGGAATGTCATTAAGAGCTCTATTATTATTTTCTCTAATGGTCATAGTAATCTGTAATTTCAAATGACCAAGTGCCCATCCTTTATCTGAGATTTGGGGATATGTCAGCAAACAAAACAATATCACCCTTTGACTTTGTGAAACTGACAGTCATGGGGAAGACAGATATTAAACAGTGAGGAGTCCTACATGATAGGAATTTCAGAGGAATATGGGAGTGTTATAACAGTAACTAACACAGTTAGCAAAAGGCTTCCCCAAGGGAGCAAAACTTAAACTTGTCTGTGAATGCAGTCGAGTCACCTTTATAAATCTTTTTCCAACCTCCTGCTCAGTATAGTAGATACTAATTTAGAGGTAATTAGGTACTTGAATCATGTATGTGTTCCTAAATTTGAGGATTTAGAGCCCTCTAAAACATACTCCTTCCAAGTCTGAATCAGAGTTGACATCTGGAATAGTGCAGTTAATGAAAATGGGGGTGGGAAGATTTCAGATGAAATAGAGTCTGTGCTTTATTATTTTCAATAAAATAAGAAGCATCATATCTTTTCAGCTGCTCCTTTCTGAGAATTTGCATTGAAGTACCATAATACAATTATTTTGTATATGTGAAAAAGAATAGGCTGCCCCATTGAGAAGACATAGCATGTTTTGCCCTGATAGGCCATTATAAATTATATATTGCCCACCTGAAGTTGGGATGTCTCATGATTGTATATTATGATTTAAATATAAATCAACTTTGGAAGAAAATAAATTAATTTTCTATTATTAAAGTTGACAATCCCAATTCAGGCATGTTTCTTTTCTGCTCCTCATTTTCTCCATCCCTCATTTTTCATAGGTACTATATGTGTGCATACACACACCCACATACACAAATATAGAAATAATGAGCTTTAAAATTAATTGCACATTTATTTACATTTTAAAATGTATTGTTTTATTTTTGCTACTCATTGACTATGTAGACTTCGGGAAGTTAAACTCTTTATGTCTCAGTTTTTACTTCTTTAAAATAAACACTAAATGATTTTACAGTGTGGCACACAGAACTCAATAAATGTTAGCTGTTTTTTATTATGGAAGTCTGTAGTGAGAGAGTGTTGATTGTGTTGAAATTCAGGTAACTAAAATTATGCATTATTAGTATTGGAATTCATTCTTTTAGAGGAAAAATGATGGTTTAATAGAAAATGATCAAAGGGCTTTGAAAATGTTGGAAATCACTGCAGATTATGGTAAAATTGGGAATCTGGCAGAGTGTATCATCCTTAATTCCTCCATCTCATTACCTCATTTAATATATCATTGAATCCTGGAAATCATACTTCTTCGATATCTCTGAAACCTTCTTTTCTCCATGCCCCAGACCCACCCCAGTTCAACTTACCATCCTTTCTTCACTCTGCCATTGCTGTGTCCTATACTCTTGCAGCCACATTCCAGCTCCCTTTAGAATATTCTAGAGATGTTAATTATCTGTTTAAACCCTTTCTGTGACCTTCCATTATCTCTATGAGCAAATTCAAAATACTTAAAATGGTCAATAAAATGCTCCATGTGATCTTGGGGGCCATTTCTTATTTCTTAGATTTCAGTTTTCTCTCCCATCTCCTGTGTCCCTATTTTCTTTTTTTGTATCTCAAGTTTATTACATTTTATCATACCCCACGAACATTGCATGTGCTATTTTCTCAGTCTGGAATTTTCTCTTTTGGTACCCTAGCAATTTGTATTTAGGTTTCAGTTTAAACATCACCTTTTCACCAGAGAGGCCATTTCTGACATCCTAGATATGGTAAATTCACCCTGTATTTTGCACAGAAACTTCACTTTTGATAAGTTATATCTATCCCCCAAATAGTTTCTGTTAAGGATTCCTTCCCTAGAGCACCTTTTGCTACTTCATGTTATATTAAGAATCCTGAAGAATGTGTCATTACAATAATGTCATGCAGACATTCAATTGCCTTTTCCTCTCGTCTGCCCGGAAAGCATTTGATCATTACATGCAGTTCTGATTATGCCACCAACCAAAAAACTAATAAAAATTTTATATTCATTCATTTACTTATTAATTTACTCATTGTTGATGGCTCAAAAAATAATTATTATATTCATGTTGAGCGCCTGATCCTGTGAGACAACAGTAATGATCAAGAGATAGACACAGCTCTTTTCTGCAGGAAGCCCATATTTTAATAGGAAGTCTAACAGTTAAGCAAAGAGTTATGATACATGGGTATATCTACTTTATGAAGGAAATGCAGGGCCCTCTAGGGCTGCATGGCAGAAGAGAGTGGGAGGATCCAGTGTAGAGGATTATGGTTTAAGTCATTGAGAGAGAGGTTGTTAGAGTCATACATACCTCAGTTTGGATACTTGTTCTGATATTACTGCCCTTTCTGACCTTGGAAAAGCTACTTAACTTCTAAACTTCAGTCTCATCACCTGTGAAATGGATATCTTAATATCTTCACCACGGCATTGTTGTAAAAATCAAGTGGGATTATGCACGTAAAGCA
>PVKH010036038.1:0-11649 GCA_004027955.1 Chaetophractus vellerosus
ACACACAAGCAGTGTGTTTGCATATATACATCCTCTGCGGGAGAAGTCTTGGCCATACATAAATAAGTGGATAAAGTCCAGGAGTCACATAGCACTTACCAGACATTGAGTTGCAGCTCATGAATCAGCTAGAGCTAACTATAAATAAATGGCCATGGGCTCATTACTGTGCGGGTTATGGGCTTTTTCCAGTGATTGGTTTTTAATCTAAAAATAGGGACCAGTGGGCTGTTTCAGATATTTCATGTCAAGGGAGTAAATGTCCATAATCGGCTTCCCTTCCCACCCCACTTCTTGAATTAGGATTCATTGTTAATGCATAATAGCCAGGGAAAATGGTTAGCTATAGGATTTCTGAGTTGTAATTTCACCTCAGATGCCAGCCCACAAAACTTTATATGACCCTGCCTTAACAATCTATCATCCTTGTAGTCTTGTTTATTAATTTTCTGAAATGCATTTGCAATTATATCATAAAATTAATCATATGTAATTAGCTGGTTGGTTTACTTTGTGGGTACCCATTCCGTTTTTCAGGATTCTTACCTCTACTTCCTTATGTTGTGTATTTGTCAGAGCTCTTTTGGTTGCAAGTGGCAGTTATGCAACTTGAATCGATTTAAACAGAAAGAAACCTGATAGACTTGCATGCTTCCTTGATCTGATGGTGCTCCAACTAAGAACGGGACCATGAAGAACAGTCACATGACCTCTCTTTCTTACAAAGGAATATCTTATTTATTCCTTTTGATATTTACCCTTTCTGAACTCTGCCAAGTCTTCCAGTGGGTTCTACAGAGCTTTGATCCTTTCAGACAGTGGAAACAGATGGCAGTAGGAGAAAGGTTTTCCTTGCTTGCTTCTGTTGGAGGAAACAAACCACCCTTCCATGTTCTATCAAAGGCTTTGTTGAACTTAAGTTATAACTCTATTAGGCATGGGTTGTAGGGACTAAAATATGGTGCTCTCTTTTTTCCCCATCATTTAACCAAAATTCTGGAGATGTGAGTTCCATGAGACTGTGTATTTATACTTGTTTTTACACCTTTCAGCACTGTGTTTACCATCTACTTGTTTCCAGAACAATTCTAAAAGCCCTTTATAGATATATCATTGAATGAAAACAGTAATTTTGGTGACTGATAGGCATTTATTCTCTCCATTATCCTCCTCTTCCCATAACATTTTCAGGTTTTATGACAATATTACCTGGTTTATGATGGCAGATTGACAGATGGAGAACATACCACATGTTTTTCTTCCTTTATTTTGTCAATAAAGAAAAGGCCTTTGGCTCCTTTCTCCAGCAACTGGTGTTAAAATGTCCCTAACAACTGTTTACCTATTGTCTTTTGGTCAGAAGTCAGTATCTTTAACCCCAGTCAAGGAAATCTTTCTAGAATGGAGAGCTCTTCATAGAATTGTTTCACAGCCATCCTTTGACCTGTAGCTGCTTCAGATTTGAACTTCTTTATATCTGAGACCAGGTAGGACTTGTATAATCTCATTTCCTTGCGTTGCTGGATCTTTACATAAATCCAAGTAGAAATTCAGATATGTCCAGGGAATGTCTTAACTGGTGGGGCAGAATGCCAGAAATTTGGTTGGGCTAATTTGCATGAAATTTTCCTTTTTCTTTTTTCTTTTTATATTTTGGCCAGAGGAGACCAAAGGAGTATATATTTGAGATGAGGATAATAAGATATTTTAAGAATTGATGCAGATATTTTTAGGGAAATACTTAAAATAAATGCAAGTTATTATTGCGCCATTTTTATTTCTCAGATAAATCTTATGATACATCAAAGACATATCTTTATAGTATACACATACACTATTTTGATGTACTTTCTTCTCTACTATTTTTAGAGACACATATGAACATATGTTTGGCAATCTTGCTGTTTAGTAGACTTGCACTATAGTCAATGTTTAGTTCTCTGTAAGAGAGATAAACTATGTGTGCTCCAAGAAGTATTCTCTAATTTCTGGGATTGTTTGGAGAGATGAACCTTGTGTCTAAGATCTATGCATGGCTGGGGTTTGGAGAAGAGGAGGTTATTTTCACTGTGGTTCCACTGAGCTGAGTTAGGGCCATTGTCTCTAACGTCTTCCTAAATTCCTTCCTTTTATTGGAACCATTAATAAAAAACTGATGGCATTAGTATATTCCATAGTTTTATTAACTTAACCAATTTAGAATATTTAATTCCACTCACTAGAAGTGCTTGATTTGTTTTCACAAATCTGTACTAACCCATCCCTTAGCAGCTCTTTTCCAACACATTCCTGGGTTCCTATTTAATCAGCCTATTAACTAAGTCACATTTGAAGCCTGACCACTGTTGTACAATCTGAGCACTGCCATCTCATTATTTATTTACTATGGAAGCTTCAAGAGAACATGATATTTCTTCTATGGTTGCCTGGAGTTTGTGTTTGAATACACTGAACTAGTTTCTACTTCATTGGCTGCGACTTGCATTTATGTAAAAAATTTTTTTGTGTGTGAAATATTCCAAAGATTTATATAAACACAGCCAAGACAAAGCCTTCCTTTCTTGAAGGACATCCTCTAGGAATAGTAATATTTATGCTTCAGCTTATTCCCCTCTCTTCCTTGGTAGTGTGCTGACAGCCATGAGAAATGTGTTTTCTTTAGAAGTATCAGATGTCATTCTTCTCAAGTCATCAGAGCCACCTCCTGCAGAACTTTGGCTAGTTTGCTTACCTTGAATTTCCCATTGATGTTTCACTTAACTATAACTGGGTCAAGCAAAGCTGACTGGGTCTAGACAACACTTCATTCTTTCCCCTCTCTTGGCATGCCTACTTTAAAAGTTTTCATTAAAGGTCATTTCCAATACTTATCCTGTCTCTCCAAACTTAAGATCATGTGTGCCTTAAGAGATGTAAAACTAATTAGAAGGAATGAAAAAAAAAGAAAAAAAATATATATCCAAGTTTGGAAGTCATTCAGAGATGGAGAGCTTGACACAAGAAAACCAACACCAGCCTTCCTATGTGGAGATTTTTTGCTCTTGATAAAATATGGTTTCCTGTTTATAAGGATAATCCAAGTGCTGGAAAATCAACTTGGTTATCAGAAGACTCTTGCCAAATTGTGTTTTGGGTGATGTAAGTTCAAGTGATTAAAAAATATAGTCATAGGAAAAGTTGGTTGAATACAGGACTGGAATATTGAAATATTCCTTGGTGGAATATACTTGTACAAACTATTTCTAGTGAACTACACATCATCCTAGTAGATCTTAATAGATATTAAAATATTAACATATTTCTATTTTGTTTTAAACACATTGAGCACTCTAATTTTTCTCAGATTCAGTACTTAATGTGTGGAATGATCAAACTCTTGGGAGAGCACTTCTAACTGCTTGCGATAAGTGAAAGTTTTGGAAGGTGTAAGCAGATTCTTTATAAAGTCTGCCATTGTGACAGCAGAAGCAAATGGGATACTTAAAGTTCAAAATAGAGCACAGGTATTTAATATCTGATTTTTATTGGAAAAAATTATATAAATAAATGCTTTGAAATGTCTATGATTGTCAAAATTCATAAATTAACAAGTTTATGTTATGATGCTTTTGTACTCAGAGGCTGGTGTGATTGTGGGGAAATCACATCCATCTGGCCTGGAAAGTAGCATACCTGACCTTTTTACAAAACATAGATGACTTGCTGGGGGTATGTAAAGGGCTCCTGGGAAGTTGGGAGAGCTTAGTGTGTCATGATAGGGAGGGTACATAAAGACATAAGTGTACTAGACAGCTAGGGCCTCAGCAGGTGTCTTACTTTGCTAGGGCTGCTATAACAAATGCCACAAGTTGGTTGGCTTAAACAACAAAAATTTATTGTGTCATGGTTTTAGAGGCTAGCAGTCTAACATCAAGCTATTGCCAGGGCTTGCTTTCTCCTGGAGTGTATAGCATTCTAGCAGTTCTCTGTCATGTTGCAACCTTTCTCTTTTTTTCTGCTCTCCTGGTATGTGCTGACTTTTGGCTTCTATTGACTGACTGTGTCTGAATTTTCTTTGCTTATAAGGACCCCAGTTGTATGGATTAAGGCCCACCCTGATTCAATTTGGCCTCATCTACATAGGATCTTTGAAGATTTTATTCACAAATGATTTCATGCCTTAACTAAAAATGTCTTCAAAGGCCCTATTTACAAAGGAGATGGGTTCACATCCACAGGACTGGGGCTTAAGACTTGAACATTGTGGAGGACGTGTTACAGTAAACTTTTGTAAAGTTATGTTCTTCTTTATAGGCCAGAATTAATTTCTGCTTATTGGGCTGAAACTGGGGCCCAAGACCAGCTAAGAACATGGTAGCAGTGGGAGTTGGGGTGGGGTGAGGTGGGATCTCTCGGTCTCTTATTAGGAAGAAAATTCACCCCTGCCCCATTCACATTTATATAATCTTGAATCTATTTATACTTAAAAAAACTCTAGTAAACAGGATCATCAATTACATAAAAATCATCTATTCTTTTAGAAGAAAGAAACAATTTACAAGAAAATTTTGATATTTCAGATTAGTTAAAAATTAACTATGAGAATATATCCTTAAGTCAGTATTAATTCTTTTTTAAAACACATTTATTGAAATATAATTCATATATCTTAACATTCACCCATTTAAAATGAACAATTCAATGGTTTTTAGTGTATTCACAAGATTGTACAACAATTACCATAGTCTTATTTTAGAATATTTTCATCCTCCCTTAAAAAAGAAATCCCAAACTCATTAGCAGTCAATCCCATTCTCCCATACATCCTCCCCCATCACTAAGCAACCACTAACCTACTTTCTATCTCCATAGATTTTCCTGTTCTGGACATTTCCTAGAAGTGGAATCATGTAATATGTGACCTTTTGTGTTTGTTTTCTTTCACTTAGCACAATATTTTCAAGGTTCATCCATATTATAGCATATATCAGAACATCATTGCTTTTATGGCTGTATAGTATCCCATTATGTGTATATACCACATTTTGTTTATCCATTCATCTGTTGAAGGACATTTGGGTTGTTTCTACCTTTTGGTTATTGTGAATAATGGCAGCTGTGAACATTTGTGTAAAAGTTTTTGTGTGAACATGTGTTTTCACTTTTCTTGGGTATATACAGACCTAGGAGTGGAGTTTCTGTGTCTTAGGGTAACTCTATATTTGACTTTTTGAAGAAATACCAACTGTTTTCCGAAGTGGAAATGCCAGCAGCCTGCTCCTCCCAGGATGGAACTGTAACCTCAGACTGGGAGCTGGGGAAGAGGGAGTGCCTTGTCTTTTTGGTTGTGCATGCCTGGGGTGGAGGTTTTAAAACATGGGGTTGCTGGGAGTGATACATAATGGAGTGAGTCTTGGCTCAAATCCCACAGACTCTCACTGTTCTTACTGAGATTTAGTAGATTTTCTTGAATAAATACTTTTCCATTTACTTTATGCATTTAGGACAATTTCCAGAGACTTTAAATGATTGCTTTTTTAAATATAATTTTCAGTAGTTAAATTGTTTTGCTGGGGAGAGGGCCTGCCAAGCTCCTATTCCATCATTCTGGAATTTCTGCCTCTCCTGTTCACATTTAAGTTAAAATATTTTGAGTAATTCTGACAAAATGATAATACCTTTGTGTTTTACTCACCATTATTTTTTGGATTGCCAGTGATTTTTCTTTATCCTATTTTTTCATGTGTTTGTGACACATCTAGACCAAAGGGTTTAAAGTCACTTTCCGGTTGTGGGAAGGGAAGTGCACCGTAGGCATGTGTGTTGACCAAAGCTGCATTGTACTTAGTCTCTATGAAAGGAAACAGGGACAGTCTAAAATTAAGTATTTATCCCCATGTTGCATCATTTGACCCTGAATAACAACAGATTGCTTTTAAATGACAAGTGATGATATTATGCTCTTCTATGAAAGGTAGTTTATTATTATTTTCTAAAAGGAGTGAAAAACAAAAATAAAATGATACTCCTTAATAGGATATCTGAGATAAAAGAAAATAAAGACATGTCATGACTAGGGAAAACAAGATAAATTAGATTGATGATATTTGAAAATTTGGACGATTCATGGGAAGATAGGGTGTATGCCAGGTTCTGGAGGTCAGTCCATGATAGAATCTTTGGAAAAAACACAGACCTTTGAGGAATGGTGTTCAAAGTGCAAACATATTAATTTAATTTTGAGTGTACAACTTCTGTAAGACCTTACGCATGGTCCCGCAAAATAGCCTTCAGAGCTCCTGGTTCGATATAGCAGCTCTGGGAAGTGGGCCTTGGAGGTGTCCAAATGACAATATACATACTATTAAGTATGTGTTATTTTTTTGTGGGTATGTTAGTGACTCTAAATTTTCAGAATTTTCCCCACAAAATGATGCAAATAGAGATGTTGACACCAAGGAGCCCTTTTTTATGGACCTGAGGGTCTCTGCTTAGGAAGCTGACCAGCATACCAAAGAATTTGGGCAAGTAATATTTTCTCTGCTTCTGCATTTGAAATGATTGCCCATTATTTTAATATACTAGAATTAAGGCAGATTTCTGCCCATGAATCTATTTTAGAGTAAATTTTAGTACTTCTTACCCTACCTAGGAAAAATTTTAAAAATATTAAAGTTTAACATGTTTGCGTTTTAAATAATAATGGCTGATATTTATTGAGTGTTAACAATGTGCCAGGCACCTTTCTAATTGCTGTACATATATTAACTCAAATTTCTTTGCATAAATATTTATGTATATTGATTCTCAAAGAACACTATGAGGTAGGTAGTATATTTTGCTCATATTTCATGGATATGAAAACCGAAGCATTGAGAAGTTAAGTAACTTGCTCAAAGTCACATAGCTAAAAGGGGTGGGGTAGTCTCTCTCTGGAGGGCATTTCTTCTTGAATTAGCTTTTGCTGTATAACAAACCACCTCAAAATTTCAGTGCCTTAAAACAACCACCGTTTCTTTACCTCATGATTTTTGTGGGTCAAAAATATGGGGCTGGCCTTAACTGGGCAGTTCTTTGGATCTTGGTTGGGTTTATCAAGGATTTGTGGGGAGCTTGGCAGCCCTGTTTCTGCAGGTTGGATGGATGTTGGATGGGTCTGGGTGGGGAGACTGGGTCATGTGTGTCTCATTACCCAGCAGTCTAGACTGGGCAGGGTCTTTACTTGGCTGCTGGCAGGGTTCCTAGAAAGAGAGCAGAAGCAGGTCAGGCCTCTTGAGGCATAGGTTTGGAAATGGTACACTGTCACTTCTGCTGCATTCTGTTGGTCAAAAGAAGTCATAAAATCAGTTCAGATTCTAGAGAAAAGGAAATAGACTACATCCCTTGCAGAGAGTTGCTGGAAAGTTATATTACTTGGTGTGGTTACAGAAGAAGGTAGAGAATTATAGCCATTTTTACATTGTATCCCAACTCCTTTGACCATTGTACATACTGCCTTTCTATTATGTAAGTATTATTTACTGCAGAGTCAGTATGTGTTATGATTACATTTCATCACTACAGTTTGATTACATTTCCTCTCTACAGTTCCAGTGCCATGATTCAACATGAATAATACACTTGAAAAAAAGATGTCTTTCTTAGACTCCATCAATTGTTCAAAATTATATTTTATTTGAATTTATTTCATATTAGGCTGTTTCTTTCTTCTACATTTTTTTCTGGGGTTTATGATGATAGCCCCTCTCCCTTTTGAGGAGAAATGCATGTTTATTTTACTGTATCTATAATATTTTACATCTTTTAGTTTATTTTCTCTAGTCCGTATAAACCATTCCTTTTTTTTTTTCCTTGAAGGTATTCCTGGATCCAAATGATTCTGGTTATAGTTTGCACACATTGCTTTGTAGGCTCTTGTTCTTTTCACGTGTTTTTTTGGTTTGTTGCACTGTTCTTTGTATCTTACATTTTCTTTCTTGGTTTTCACTCTTGTTTTGCCAGAGGATATACTCAAGATCGTCTGCAGAATAAGAGTAAACTTTCTGAGGTCTTACATGTAAAAAATTGGTTTTATTTTCCTTTTACATTTCACTGATGATTTGTCTGGGTATAGAATTCCAGGATCAAAATATTTTCCTGAAGTATTTTGAAGATCTTGCACAATTGTCTTCCAGCTTCTACTACTTCTAATATGAAATCTGATGGTAGCCTGACTCTATTTTCTGCTGTAGGTTCTGTGTTTTGTGTGTTCTCTCCCTTTCTCTTTCTTTCTCTGTCAGATATTAAGTTTCTCTATCTTTATGGTTCTGCAATTTCAAAGATATGTTTAATCATGGATCTTCTGTTAATATCTATTGGATCCTTTCTATCTTTAAATTTCTATCTCTCAAGCTCCAGGAAATTTTCTTTTTTATTACTTCGAGAATAATTTCCCCTCTATCTTTTCTGTTCTCTCTCAAATCCCTATTAGTTAAATATTTGACCTCTTAGATATATTCTCTCTCTCTTTCTCTCTTTAAAAAATCCCCCTTTTCTCTCAGTTCCACATTCTGGAATGTTTCCTTGGCTTTATGTTTTAAACTACTGATTCAATTTTTTAAAAAGTTTTTCAGTCATACTTTAAATTCTAACAGTGTTTTTCTTATTTTCTGATTTTTCCTTTTTTCATTGCATGCTTTTCTTATTTCATAGATCAAATATCTTCTTGAGTATTTCTGTGCATACCTATAGGGATTAATTTTTTTAAAATTTCTGTTTCCTGTTGTATCAATTTTTTCTATTTGTTTACTTTGATCTTTCTCTTTCATGTAGTTGGCTTTCTTCAAATGACCCCTGATTCCTGAGTATCTGTTCATATTTTAGAATGAGGAAATAGGAAGTCCCTCTGAGTGCTCTGTGTAGCAGGGGACACTTGTCAACAGCAGGATTAGCTCTAACATGAGTGAGTGAGAAACTTCTTTTCCTATATGCAGGTATAAGAGAAGGAGTGAAGGATTGATCATTCATGTATAGCCCACTTCCACATCCCATACACTGATAAGCAAATTTGTATTTCATATCAATTCCAAGATTGTACTCCTCCCACCATTGAGACCTCTTTCATAACTATTCTAGCCTGCACCTTTCTCTTTTTCTATTTCGTGTATTAACATTCTTGTATTTCTTTCTATCTTAGAGATTTGATGAAATTCTTTCCCCCTTGAACATGTTCATTTCTATGTAGAATTATACCCTTATTATTGCTTCACCATAATGTTAACAGGTCTGGAGAGGAGAAGGGGGACGTGTCTGGTCTCATTTGGACATCTTTACCAAGAAGCTTTCTCTGTACCTTAGTTTTCAGAAAGGAAAAATCCTGTTTATATTCTCTGTTCAGGAGGAAGATCCAATCTTGTTTTACTGATGAAAGGATCCTCTTTCATGTGGTAATATCTATATTTGCTGTCTCTCCAGGTCTTTTTAGCTATAGGCTCTTAGAAAGGAAGATGCTATTTATGATGTAGCATTTACTGGAATAGCAATGAAATCTTCATGTTGGTGTGCTACTGTACTATACAGATGTCACCATTTTATGGAATATGGCAGGACTTTTATATTTTCCCAGCTGTCCCGATATTATTTGATATATGGGGCAGGGACTCTTATCATACACACACGCACACACACACACACACACTTAATTAACATAGACAGATTTCTTGTCAGTGGTTGGTATATTAATCTGGCAAATCTTCCTTCTCCCATCCTGCCAAATTTTTGATCCTTTGAAAGTCTGCCAATCTAGTTTTTAATGGCTTTAAATATGGGGAATCCTTCATGTAGACTTCCTTGGAATAGTGGCTTGCTTTCTTGTTGCTCTTATTCTAAATGTTCTGAGTTGTTCTAAGTTTTGTTTTTCCCTGGTCACAACCCTAGAAAGTCAATTCCTCACTGAGTGGGTAGATTTTCCTGGTTTACTCTTAAAACCCAGTTCACATTTTACTATGATTTCTTTGATTTCTTCGGGGGATATGGTTTGCATGTCTTCACCTTCTTTTCCTCTCTCCTTTGTAAATACATCTAGCTTTGTGTCTTTACCATCAGCCAAAGTGTCCCCTAGTCTCCCCTTGAGGATTTTCATGCAAATCTTTCCCCATGTCACTTGTTCCAGCACATAGTGAGGGGGTGTTTTCTTTGCTGTTTACAGTAGGCTTTTAGAAACACAAACTATTTTGGATATTTAGATTTTAGAAATCATTTGGACTTTCATTTTCTGTAATTTTACGTCTTTTTTGGGGGAATCAAGATGCAGAATTAATAAAATGCTTTTAGAAGTCTAAACTATCACATTCCATTAATTTTACATATGAGGACATTCATTCATTAATGAATATATGTTGAGACCTATGTGACAAACATATTGGGAGTACTATAGTGATCAAAGAACAGATATGTATTTTATTAAAGCATTAATAAAATAATCATAGAAATAAGTATAAAATTATACAAGAACTATGAAGGAGAGGGATAGCATGAGAACTTCTTATGACCCTGGAAAGGTCTTTTAGGAAATGATATTTGACTTGTTCATATTTGCATTTTAAAAGATTATTTAATATAGACTATATTAAATGGGGAGTCAGAAAGGATGCAGGTGGAACAGTGAGATGTGATGGCAGTTTGGACTAGGAAATGGACTTGGAAATGGAGAGAAGAGGAAGAATGTGAGAGTTTTTAAGAAGGTAAAATTGACAGGAGCTGATGATTGGTTAACTGGTGTCAAGGTGGAAGAGAAAGGAAGGGGTCAAGGTTAATTTGGAAATTCAGGGCTTGAGAAGAGAGATGGATGATGGTGCCATTCACTGGGTGGTGGTGGGGACACTGGATGTGGGCCAAGTTTGTAGGGAGGGAGAAGATCACTTGTGGGATTGGACATGGCAAATTGAAGAACTGTTGCAACATCTAAGTAAAGATATCATGTAGACATTTAGATATAAATAAGCAATTAAAACTGTGATTCTGGTCAGGTTGCTAATTAGCTGCTTAGAAAAGTCACAGAGAGATTGAGGGAATTTTTCCAGGTTAAGCCACCTAGTGAGTGAGTGATATCTGAATAAGCACCCAGATACTTTAACTTACATCAGCAAGCTTTCTGATACAACTCACTGCAACTCACCATTCTAAAGTGTTCCTTTACATTTATATACCTTGTAGTCTTTCATGGTCCACACTTTTATTCTTAAATTCCAAGGTTCTTTTTTTTTCTTTTTTTTTTGGGGGGGGGGGTACCAGAGGCTGGGGATTGAACCTGGGACCTCATATGTGGGAAACTGGCGCTCAACCACTGAGCTACATCAGCTTCCCTGAGTTGGTTTTTTCTTTTGTTTTGCTTGTTGCTTGTTTTTTCAGGAGGCACTGGGAATTGAATCCAGGACCTCCCATGTGGGAGGCGGGCGCTCAACAGTTTGAGCCACATCTGCTCCCCCCAAGGTTCTTCTTTTTTTTTTTTTTTTTTTTTTAAAGATTTATTTATTTTATTACATATCTCCCCTTCCCCCCGCTGCGGCGACACGCCGAGAGTGGTCACTGCGCAGGCGCTGCTTTCCCCGCTTGTGGGCGGTCTCTGCGTTCATTCACGGCCGGCGCTTGCTTCAGTTTGCGTGCGGCTGGCTGTGCTCCATCCGCGGGCGA
>PVKH010036039.1:0-11661 GCA_004027955.1 Chaetophractus vellerosus
ACCTTCTCTTTCTGGGATCTTAGCTTCCTTATCTCTAAAATGAGGTGAGGGACAAGGTTCCCATCAAGCTCCAGAATTCCTTTCTTTCCGAATACAAGTCAGTGGGGAGCAGGAGCGGGGGGGGGGGGGGGGAGAATATCGTAAACACATCTACTCCATAGTTTTCCCCAAGGCCAGTCACAAATTACTCATGGTCAGACAGGAAGTTGAGATGGCCCAGATTTATGCTGGCAATTCCAGCCTCATTATTCCTAATGCTCCCCTTTATTCTCAAAACTGTCACAGTTTAGATAAAGAATTATATGGTCATCCTACTCATGGTATGCATTTCCCAAGGACTTAGAACAATAGGAATTTTCCTGTCTGTAACATGCAGAGGCCTTTCAATATTCTATTTTTTCCTTAGTTGAAGCCAGTCAAATCCAGCCCATCCAATCGGACTATAAAACACGTGTACAAAGCTTGTATTAGTCAGCGGAGCCAGTGGCAGCCACCATTATAGATCAAGAATCTCGAGTGCGTATTTGCACCCAGAACCTCATATTTTGCGAGCTGATATTGACCTTTAGCTGTTGGCCTCAGGGTACCATACACACTAAAATGTTCAAAGCCAAAAAATCTTATGCTTTGAGGCAAAAATGGATGACATCAGCTTCAGTCAAAACAGCGTAAACCAGAAAGTTACAGCAAGGTTTCCGACCTCAGGTATTGCTGCAGAGAAGCTTGACGACTGTTTGGGGATTTTTAAACCCAGGCACTTGTGACCAATTTGCAATGATCACTGTCATCTGCAAGGTTGCAATTGGGGAGGCGCCAATTCCCTCTCCTGCCCTCACAGACCTGACATTCAGTCTCGTCATTGGCCCATGGACTGGCATCCTCCCTCCTCTTTCTCACTCTCAAGAATTCTTTTCCCCTCCAGGACAATAATTTCCTCATCTTGTCTCTGCAAGCCCTCCAGTTATGAGATCTTGGGGGCTCAAAGCAGCTATCTACCATCCAAAGCAGCCTGCACATTCATCTTCAGCACAGGCTCTCCAATCCCTTTCCAAACACACATTATTACAACCATTTTATAAAACCCAGACAGAGAGAACTCCCTGACGCCTCTTTGGGGTGGTCTACGGTGGCAGTCTCCTCAGCAGACCTAACTTCACACACACACATACCTCTACATACACAGGGGCATCTCCTCCCCACTCACCCCCACTCCTGCGAGGAGCCAGGGTGTTAGAAGGGCAGGACGCCCTGTGCCTGCAAATCATAAGGAGGGCAGTGTGGTTGGCTACATAATGGCCCCCAAAGATAAGTCCATGCTCCAATCTCCAGAACCTGGAATGCAAAGAGAGTTTTTGCAGGTGTGATTAAGTTAAGAACCTTGAGGCAGGGAGATCATCCAGGATTATCTAAACACAATCACATGTGTCCTTCCAAGAGGGAGGGAGAGGGAGCTTTGACACACACAGGAGAGGAAGAGGCAACATGAAGGAGACAGAGGTTGAAGTGAGGCGACCACAAGCCAAGGAATGCCAGTAGCCATCAAAAGCTGGAAGAGGCAAAGATCAGGAGGGAGCATGGCTCTGCAGACACCTTGAGTTGGATCCAGTAAAGCTGATGTTGGACTTCTGGTCTCCAGAACTGCAAGAGAATAAAGGTGCATTATTTGAAGACACCAGAGTTTGTAGGAATTTGTTACTGCAGTTGCAGGGAGAAGAGACAGGCAGTCTTTGCAATGCTGAGATGTAAAACCAAGATGGCGGCCCTGGAGAGCAGACAGTGGTGGTGATGGGGAAGGAGCAGAACAGCCAGGGCTGATGGAGCTGGAATCAAGTGATAATAGAAAGATGGGCTTTGTAATCTGATAGCTGTGAGTTCCATTCTGGGCTTCGCCACGCACCAGCTGGGTGATGTCAGGCATTTCTTAGCCTCAATAATAAAATAAATATAAAAGTGAAAATTTAATAATATCCAACTTTCTAATGAGAAACTCTGTGGTGAGAAATACAGAGGTAATAAAAAGAAAATGTCTTATATGTGGGGGTGCTCCTTAAAGAATATGATCGACTGGAATGGGGGTGGAAGGGTCTTGTTTTGAATGACCAGCAGTAGAATTCATCTGAGGGAGAGAAATGATTTTGTTTAGAAAATACTTTGATACCTTCCTGGATATCAAGGGTGAAGGTACTCCTTTTCTCTCCCACTAGCCCTTTTCTCTGTCCTCCTCACAGCCACCCTCCTCCCCCCACTCCATTCCACATGGCTCCAATGGATTCAATCAAAAACACAGAACACTGACTTTCTCACTAAGGAAGGGGAGAGTTAAGCTTCCAGCAGAGAGAGAATGAACAGTCAGTAAAATCTTCTGTTCCATGCAGCTAACCCTGGATGCTTAACTGGGGGAAATTCAGGCCTGTGTTCCATTAGCTTCCTCTGGGCAGAGAGAAGAGAACAGGCACTGAGGTGAAAAGAGAAGAAACTGAGACTGAGCAGAGACAGGTGGCCACAGGGTACATGAGCCTCATCAGAATCTAGAGATTTTGGAAGAGTGCATTTTCATTTTCCTATTAAAGGGCAAGGTGATACCTTAGAGCCAGAAGGCTGGTTCCTGGGTGACAGACTGAATAGACTCCATTCTTATCATCATTGTCTGAAAATGAACCAAAACCTGCTCCAAACCATGCAGGACAACGAGTAGAGCTATTGTTTATTTTGGTGACCTTTTCTGGCTGCCCCTAGCTGGTTTTAAAAGCCTCCGTTCTCTTGGCTATGGCCTGGCCAGGCCACCTTGGCTTCACTCAGAGAGTCCCACCATCCTGTCCCCCTCTGCTCACAACAGGACCCCTGCATCATTGCACCCTTTCTGAAATTCCCCGACACGGACAATGCGCTCCGCACTCGCCCGACCTTGGCAGTGTGTGTGAGCACATGAGAGCAAAGGAATGAAAGTGCTCCTTTCTGGTACTTCAATCAGGGAGAGAAGCAATTAAAATATGAATTAATCTAAGTGAGATGAAAATGCAGATGTAGGATGAGAGTATCTCGATCACCTTGAACCTGAACTACACGCGCTTTAGCTCCTGTGATTAAAGACATTTTCATTCCATTAAAAACCTTCTCTTCTGATGTTAAAAACACTGTGTCAGTCAAACATGCTGAGCAGCCTCTGTATGGACTGCCCTCTCCCCAGTTAAGTTCCTTTGTCCTTTCGGAGTTCTAGGGGTGAGATGGGTGGGGGCATCTTAGGAGGGGACATTGAGGGGCTGGGGACAATCATAGGGTATCAGGATTCCGAGCTAAATGGAAAAACGGTTGCATGTGTCTCCTCTCAAACAGATCATTTCAGGTTCCTTGGCTCTATTGTGCAGCTTGGATCTTAGCTGCCAGATGGCACTGGGAGGGCAGAGCTGGGAAGCCAGGCAAGGAGCACATTCACAGCCACACCACAATCCCGTCGTACCTTCTGGTTTCCCTACTGTTTCTTTGAAAGGGAGTGACAACCTCGGCATTGACTTTTGGAGATTGGCTTCTGCTTTCCTGTCATTACAGGGCCCTCCGTTGAACTGTGGGAGGGGTTATCTGCTGGGAGGGGTGAGGTTAAGACCCCAGAGGCAGGGAGGCATTTGAGGCAATGTCTATTGATAACCCTTTCAACCCCTTGGGCCCTTCCAGGCCAGCCATTCATGCTTCACTCTGTGTATATCCTACATCTGACCTTGGCTTTTTCTCTTGTTTCTGGCTACACATTCTGTCCTTGCAGTTGTCAACAGTATTTTGTCAACCTCAGGTTGTGCGGCTTGGGACTTAAAAGAACTCATCCTGCAGTCCCCCTTGAGTGCTTTCCAAACCAAACTCCCTCCCTCCCTGTCCCACGCAGCTCTGAGGAACTGGGAAGTGTCTCTTACTCCATAACCTCCCATGCGGGGCCAGAAGTTTAACATTCACTACAGTCTTAAACTACAAAGGGCAGCACAAGTGTCTATAGGACTTGTCATTCAAACCGTGTGAAGAGCTTCAACATTTTGAAATGTCACCGTAAATTACCACGGCGCTGCGACTCAGACAAATGCGATGTGAGATGCCTCCCACATTTCATCTTTGCCTCCCATACATCCCAAAGTGCAGGAAATGTACTCGCACTTATGACCTGCTTTGAGGTCACCTCCCTGCTTGTGTGAGAGGTTCACACCCAGGCTCAATCTCCTTATGTCCACGTGCTTCCTCTCATGCCAAAGCCCAGAAGAGCTCTTAGCAGCCACCCTGCCCGGCCAGGGAAAATGAGTCACCTAGGGGGAAGGTGCTGCCAGCCACCAAAAAAGGATCATGAAAGAATCTCTGCTTTAATCTAAAGACTTAAGAAGGGAGAAAGCATCCAAAATTCCTGAAATTAGCCTCATTTCTAACCCTCAGGCATTTTTCTCTCCTCCCACTCCTCAAATCTACAAAATCCCAGAAAATAAAGAGGAAAGGGCAGGCCCTCTGCTTCGTTCTCTGCTTACTCTCTCTAGTGACAACTCTTTCTACCACCTCTGAACCTCTGCATGGAGCTTTTGTTTTTCATTTGGTGTCTTTGAAGACTGCCAAAGTTAAACAATGATAAGAGAACAAGTTTCAATTAAAATCTGGACTCAAATCTTTTAGTTAAATAGCTGTGTCCTTAACTTGAGGATTGAATTGTGCTTATCTCAAAGGGTTGCTGTGAAAATCAAATAAGATAATACAGGTAACGTGTTTAGAATCTTACCTGGCACATAGTAGGTGTGATAGGCATGCTTTTGTTCTACCTGGTAGGCCAGGATGACACCTGGTAGTTCATATGCCTGGGAGCGGCCAGCCCCACCTGCAGTGTTTAGTGTTCAGGTGAGGGCTGGCCTCACCTGGAAGATCAACCAGGTGACTAGGGGCATTGGGGCTTTGAACCATGTCCACCTCTGGGAGAGAAAGGGAGGCTGCAGATTGAGCTCACCCACATGGACATTGATTCTATCAAGCATGCCTACCTACTGAGACCCCATATAAACCCGGGACACTCAAAGCCACCATGAGCTTCCATGATGAAGAAAATACTTCTCTGTGCCCAAAGGGTGATACATTCTGGCTCCATGTGGAAAGGACACAGAAGCGGGCGAGTGGGACCTTCCCAGACCTCGTCCTCTGCATCTCTTCTTTTGTCTCCTTATTTGCATCCTTTTACTATAATAAAACTATAATCATAAGCATAGCACTTTCAGTGAGTTCTATGAGAGTTGTTCTAATGACTTATCGAACCCAATGGAGGATTAGGGACCCCCAAATTTGTCGCCAATCATTTAGAAATGCTGGTGGCCTGGGCCCCTGAACTTGCTTCTGGTGGTCTGAAAGACAATCTTGTAGAGGATTGCCCTTGACCTGTGGAGTCTGGTATAACTCTGGGTAGTTAGAGCAGAACTGAATTGACTAAAGTTTCTGATACTTACATGAATGGTGTCAGGAGCTGTTGTGCAAGTTATAGAGGGTTTTGATAACATATTCAGTAGTACTCACTTTGCTGGAGTATTGCAGTCATAGAAGAGTTTCCCCACCCATTTGTTTTATGTTTTGGTCTTCTCAACCCTTCATCCCAATTTGGTACCACCTACAGACAGCCTTTGGAACTCATTGCATTAGATTTGCTTCTTTCTTTAGCACACTGAGCTCTTGGAGAGGTGCTAATTTGCTCCGATACTGGTCCAGAGTTTTATTTCACCCACTTGAGTGGCGTTTTGCCCCATGACACTGGAGGGTGATGGAACCAAAGGGACCTGGAATGGAGAGCACTTTTCTCCCGTTTCACTAACTTTGGGAGTAACAAGCAGAAACTTGCTCATAGGCTGGAGCATAAGGGCTTAGCATTTTAGAAGCGTTGAGCCAAACATGCCGAAATCGCTGCCTTGATAACTTGTTTATCGCCAGTCAATAAGCCTAGCTAATCTACATCTAATTCCTGCAACACATTTCCTAATATTGCCCCCAGAATGTGTGTGTGTGTGCACATGCATGCACGCCTGTGCAAATGTGCACTCTGGAAGGGAGAACACTCCCACCATCAGTGAGATGAATTGGACCATAATTGATTTTCCATAGACAAATGCTTTAAATTTTGGTAAACCCTTCATAACGTCTTAGTCAAATTAAACCGAACCCTTTCAAGTTAGATTTATAGTCCATAGGATTCCACTTAACTGAGACAAGTTATGCAATTTCAGGGCAATTTAAACGGTATTTCGTTTAGAGACAGAACCAATCCTTGTCAAGGCCCCAGAGGTAAGAAGAAACGTTCCTTCTCTCATTTGCTAAGAAGCAACGGCAGTCCAGTCCACAGGGGCGCGGTAGAAGGTGGAACATTGTGACTGGCTCCTGATCCATGTCCATTGATGGGAAAATAGCCAAAAGGAGGGGGAGAAAAAGAACAACAACAAAAAAACATTTTTGACCCAGTTAGACAGATATTTAGTGTTTATAACTCCATGCATCACCAAGAGAGCAACTGGGAAATTTAAAGCCCATTCTGTGCGCCTCTTGGTTTTCCTAGATCAGTAATTCTTAGGAATTTGGTGTACCCACTGGAAATTTTCACGAGGGCAGGGGATTTTGTCTTGTTTTATTCACCGCTATATTTTCAACACCTAGACCAGTGCTTGGTACATAATGAATACTCCACAATAGTTACTGAGTGAATGAATGAACGAATGGATAAAAACAAACTCGTTTGTGTATCTGATAAAAGCTGTGGACTATCTTCCCAGAAAAATGCACATAGGTGCAAGGACAGCATCGTGCATAGTATTTTCAGGTTCAATGACCTCTGAAGTCTATTCATGGAAACAGACAGGGTTTGACTATTTTCTTGTGAAGAAATAGCCCTTAACCCTTCCCACGATGGAGAGGAGCAGGGACCTTTGGCTCCTGAGCTCTTTCTTCCATATTGATGGGCACCTGGGCAGTATGAGGCAATCAATACACTGGATTGCCCACTGCTTCTCCTATTGATCAGATACATGGGACCTTTCTGGAACCAAGGGGGTGAAAAAGAGGAATAACAGCCTCCACTCACTGAGGTTATAAAATCCGCCAGGCATTATGTTAGATATTTTACACATAATTGTTTTAATCCTATGATAACCCTACCAAGTAGGCATCGCTAGTGCTGTCTTTCAGATCATGAAACCGAGGCCCAGGGAAGTAAAGTGTTCTGCCCCAGGCCACCCAGCTAGGAAATGTCTGACTTAGGATCTGTAGCCTTGTCTGCCAGCATCCAAAGAGCCCTTGCTTTTCTCCAGGTAGCAGGCAGCCCCATCACTTAGGAGCAGCCCAGGAATTTTGAATACCTGTGGCATAAAGCCTAGAAGACATCCTCCAGCAGGATGTGCCCTCCAAGTTGGACACCCAAACCAAATAAGTGAAAAAAACTGAAATAGCCAAAGAAGCAAATTCGCTGCTTTAGGGTAAAAAATTTGAACTGTGAAGGCATTACTCTTCTGTATTTTCACTTGGAGTTTTCATAAAAGTCCCAAAGACAATTATAGTTTGTCTCAGCTGTACTCAGAGGGTCAAGAGAAAGGGATTGTGTCATTTAAGAACCTGGATGTGAGACAAATAAGGCCAGAACTTCAAGAATTAACCCATTCTATGTCTGACTCTGGAGGAGGTGACCAAATTCCAAATTACATTGTTCAAAGGGATGTGGTAAACTCAGACCTAGTGGCCAAAGGGTTCTAACTCAGTAGGAGGGACAAAAGCAAGACTGAAAGTGGCTAGAGGCAGGTTTGGCAGAGCAGCCCTGATCCCTGTTGGAGACTCTGGGCTCTAACTCTTTGCCCCTGGAATGAGAGAAGGCAACAGCTGAGTAGGGCATCAGGGCCCCTGCAGAGATAGCTGGGAAACAGACCACAGGGCCATTCTCAAGGAGAACTAACACGAAGCTTGCTGATACAATTCAGGCAAACACAGTGAGGGCTATGGGTAACACAGAGACTCACAGGACTCCCAACTCCCAACCCAATATCAAGGCTGCTAGACCACCCCTGTTATTGAAGCCAAGCTTCTGGGCTGGCCAGAAACTGGGCCAGGTTCTCATTGGAGGCAGAGCCTGGGCTAGCAGGTGCTGATAGATTTTGGTGCTCATGGGAGCCTCTATGCTGTACAACTCCAGAGAACACCATTCCCATTGGATTCCATCCACACTCAAGGTAAGAAAAGAAGATTTCTGAAAGATGACTTCAAAGAAGCCTAAAAGACAAGTGCATTTCACCTAAGCACATTTGATTGGCAGACCCAGAAAATCCAGAGCTAGTTGTTTCCATGGCTTGATGAAACAGAGAACGCTGAAAGTACCAGGTTCTTTAGCTTTGTGGAATGGGCTCTCCCGACAGCACTTCTTTCATTTAAAGGGGGGAAAAAAAATCCTGTAGAGACACAAAGCAAGTCTCAAAACAAGACTCGGTATCAAATCTGAGTTGAAATGATTGCAGACTTTAAATAAAAACTTTTACTATAAAAATGTTAGAGCACAAATGCAGAGAGACAAGTATAATGAAACCCCATGTTGCCTCAACAACCATCAACTTTATGCCATCTCTCCTGCTGCACTTTTAAAATTTTTATTTTAGTTAACATATATACAACCAAAAATCACACCCCCCCCTGCCCCTCTAACCACACTCAGATATAGAATTCAGTTATCCTGCTGTATTGTTACAGCAGTTTTCTAGCCACTCTTTTCTTTAGGCCCTCAAAAATACATCCCGATGGAGATACCCCATTAGAGATAACTTGACTCAAGTTTAAAGTAGCCATAATTCTTTGTGGTTTCAAGAGCTAGGAACGTGTGGACAAAGTAATCTGCTCATTAAATTTAAAAGGAATGAAAATGTAAATTATGCATGTGCAGTGTGGGAAAAGGCCCTCCACCAGCTCACCAGGTAGACAAAAACAGTCTTTCTTTCAATCTGGCAAAGCAGCCTCCCTGGGATCTGTTGAATCAAGCTGTATTCCCCGAAGTACTTGGGTCTTTTATATTAGTTTCACTAGGGTAGTTCTGGTTTTTACTTCTAGCAGGGCTTGGTAAATGAGAGGCCACCTGAGAAGCAATTAAACTAAACCAGAAAATCTTTCCCGTTCATTTCATCTTGTCCTTAAATAGTTTACACATCAATTGAACTGGGAAGAGCTCATGGTGGTTTATGATGATTGCTCCAGTAGGGGTCAGCACCTAATGATTTGGGTACTTATCTGTGACCCTGACAAGATGACTGTAAATGAACAGATAAGAGGGCCAATGGGACTAGTTCTCCAAGCCGCCCACAGAATCCAAGATAGCAACATCCATTGGAGTTAGGTAGACTGAAAAGTAGAAGCTGATGGAGTTAGGTAGATTGAAATACCCAGGAATTCATAGAAAAATAAGGTGCCCATCCTTAGCTCTTGATAACTTTACAAAATGCCTTTCCCATGTACTCCTTCTTTTGGCACCATGCTCCCCTCTTCATTTTTCATAATACCTAGTAAACTTGTGGTTCCCCTGCATGGTGGTTTGAAGGTGTATGCACCCCCAGAAAAACATGTTTTTAAATGTAACCCATTCCTGTGGGTGTGAACCCATTGTAAGTAGGGTCTTTGATGAGGTTACTTCAGTTAAGGTGTGTCCTTCCTCAATCGGGGTAGGTGTCCATCCTATTACTGGTGTCCTTTATAAGTGGAGTGAAATTCAGACACACAGAGAAAGCTACAGGAAGCAAGAGACTGGACATCAGTAGACCACGGAAGAGAAGGGAGAGACCAGGAGACATTGCCCCGTGTCTTGCCATGTGACAGAAGAGCAAGGATCACCAGCAGCCAGCCCCAGAACTCCACAATCTTCAGAGAGAAAGAATTGTCTTGATGAAGCCTTGATTTAGACCTTGTTTTGGTCTCAAAACTGTAAGCAAATAAATTCCCATTGTTTAACCTGACCCATTTCATGGTATTTTCTTGAGCAGCCAAGGAAACTAAAACACCATGGAATGAATAAATTGAAGTGGATATCTTCACTTATTTCAAATGTGTGTCAACGTCAGTCCAGTGAAATGGTGCCAAGAAATACTTGCATAAACCATCACAGATGCATACTGAAAATGGAAAAATACAGAATAGTAAAAGTGCATTTATAGGGTGAAGATCATAAAGATACATCCTGTGGCATAATCAAAATGCTCAGTAATTGGCAAATTGGAACAAGCAATCCCTTTTCCCCATTCACTAGCTGTATTAGGATTCTTCTATGATAATGCTGTATAACTGGCAACCAAATCTCAATATTTTGCAACAGCAAGCATGCATTTCAAGCTCATGGGTTGAAGTTTGTCTCTGGTTTGGCTGATTCTAGCTGGGCTCAACTGGGCTAGGTTGGAACCAGGTCTGGTCCCTGTATTTTTGTTCTAAAACCCAAAGGTTTTAGAGCAAAAGCTGCCTGGGATATGCTCTTCTCATTGCAAAGGCAAAGCTTAGACAACTGGTAGGAATTTACCAGTTTCTGAAACCCTCACCTAGGAATTGGCACACTCTCACTTCTACCTATATTCCAATTGTCAAAGCTAGTTGCATGGCCAAGTCCAAAGATGATGGGGTGGAGATGTACACACTGCTGACTCTAGTGGAAGGAAGGCTAAGCCATAGGACAAAGGACATGGATGTATAAATTCTTTTCTGAGGATGAAGTGTTGGGAACACTAATCCAACCTTCCACAACCACCATGTAAAGAGCCAATTTCTGCTATCCCACAAAACATGTACCAATGTCTTGGCACAGCTTATAACCAAATCTGCTGACTTATGACAACTTTTCTGAGACAAAGAATGCTTTCAAGTTCTTGGCAGCCTTATCCCTTGGCTCTTTTTCCAAAGACACCAACCATTAGTGTGGAAAAGAATGAGACATGGCATTTTCCTCTTCTCAAACAGAATACTAATGATTACCTTTTTCACAGGAAAGGGGAAAGTCAGGTAGCCCATGCATTCGGGCAGAAACAGCAGCTCTGCTTAGACTGAAATAAATGTTTGAGATGGGGAATACCCGCTCCTAAGCAGTCTAATAGAAAAGGTATATTTTTCATTGAAAAGATCAAAATGAAAGGGTTGGACACCTTAAGCAGTTAGTTGTCAAGATTACTATCTGTTTATCTCTTCTGGGTTACTTGAAGGAAGCTGGGAAGTTCTATGGGCTTGAACTAGGGGGAGATCTATTTCATTTTATACTACACTCATTGGTGCCTTGTCAGAGAGGATGCAAAGGAAGATGGACCGTGGAAATGGGCCAGAGTGACACCTTGTGTTCTTGTCTTCTCTCCATAGGCTATTTGCATCAGCCTAAGACAGGGGTCACACACTCAGATGCCCTCAGTGCTAGATCTGTAGTAGGAATCCTGGTGGCATCTGATGCCCAGCCTTGGGGAGACAAGAGGGGAGGGGGACGACTGGGGCCAGGCAGAGGCACAGGTCCTGCCTAGAGGGGAGCCTTTTGTTAATTAGCTCCAGTGAACTTTGCCAAGTGCAAATGTGGGAGGTGTGCTGCCAGATTCTGTGGTTTTTCAAGAGAAGCTAAAAATCTAGACAAAATCTCCTTATTTTTAAATGTTGATGATGACAGTAAATTCCATTACAAAAAAAAAA
>PVKH010036040.1:0-11698 GCA_004027955.1 Chaetophractus vellerosus
TAGACCTTCAGCTGAGCCACACAAAAACCTGACAAGAAGTTGTCATGTGAGAATTTGGAGATCTTATCTGCCGGGTTTGATGGTCATATACTTCTACATCAGTTTTCTCACTTTGCTCCCCACATCTCACACCCCCATACATTTCTCCCACTTTAAGACAAAATCTTGAGTATCAGAAGTGATTGCCATATTTTAAGTTCATTTGTGTGTGTTGCTACTTTCAAGTCTGTCTATACCTCTCCTTTCTAAAGTCAGTTCCTGGACTCTCCTCAGTTCTTGTTTCCTTCCTAATGACTCATATCCTTTTTGCCTGGAATGCTCAGATCCTAGGAGCTGAAATCTGTCATACGCTCTGAGGATCTGTTTTTAGTCAAGAACACATAGGACTGTATAATCTTTCTTTATTCTGAGTCTTTTGAGTGTATGATGACCTGCTTTCTTTCCCCTTCTCCAAGCTGAGATGGGATCAGCTAATCCAGGGTGCCACATCTTCACACACACATTGTCCAGGAGATAGGGCTTGTCATCTGCATAACCTTTTCTTACAGCTTGAGTTGGTAGGAAGAAAAGTGGGGGTTGTTCTGGTGAGGATTAGGAGTTATCACATCAGGACATAGGCAGTCACAGATTAGGGTCATTTCAAGGCAGGCCCTGATGTGATGATTCAGTATTTGGTGAGTGCCTGACCTCTTGAGCATATGACATATCTTTGAGAACCCCGGAGTGGAGATTAAGGGTTAACTCTGAATCAAGGTGAGTGGCAAGGACCACAATCAGAATCATATATATATTTAGCACCTAGGCAAAATGCTCCTGATGACCTGCTTTTCAGGACATACCCTCTGAGCCTTACTTGTTTCCTCTGTAATTCTAGATTTGTCTCTTAGCCATTTTATCAGCTTTTCTTCCTTTTTTCTTGGCCACATTTAAGCCAATCTTAACCTTACCCCATAATGGTGATTGGTCATCATTCTCTTGCTCTCTTAAACTCTCCCAGTCCTTCCTCACCCTGATAATAGATTAGAAAAGAAAGGGAAATAACAAAGGGTCCCTGTATAATCCCGCCATAATATCTCAGTATGAAGGGGTCAAATCAGTTTTCTTTAGAGGTGTATACTGCCTATTTCTATCCATCCTCCTATTTGTATCTTTCTCTTTATTCTGTGCACCCCTATATCCTTCAGTACATTTAGTTTTACTAGTTCTTCCAATCCCTTTTCAGAGTAACAATGTGTCTTAATTTACTTGAAAGGTCTTCCTATTTACTGTGCTAGTTTTATCACTAGCCATTCATCCCTGATGACTAGTAACAAATTGCACCTGCGTGGGTCGGGATGCCAGGTTTGGAGGTAAAGCTAGAGAAGGGTGTCAGTTTGGAGAGTGAGCTGCCCTGTGGATCCGAGTGTAAACTTAGAGAATGTCTAGAACTGTACCACATTTGTGTACTTGTTCGGTATCAGTAAATGGATTTTTACTTGTTGTCAAGTTGTTCAGAATTGAGGCATTCCAAATAAGGCCAAGTATAAGCTGTCAACATTTAAATTAACCAGTGGCTTCTAGATGTCACATTATATGAAAGAAGGAAAGCAATCTTTCAAAAACTTCTTGGGATTTGGCTCATTTCTATATGATTGGTGTTGTTCTTAAAGGAAATATTCCTGTATTTTAAGTATAAAGTAGGAGAGGACAAGAAGGTAATTTCTAACTTAATGTTTTTTAGCTTGTCCTATGGTTCCTCCAATTTTGTATCACCACCACTTAATCCATACAAGAACCCCCTGTTAACTGAATTTGTGGTTTCTCAGGTCAATGGAATAAGCTGGATTAGCTGTTTTAGAAAAGTGAAGCTGTTTGGATTTTTTTCCTCCTTCATTTGGACAAGAAACATATATAACACTAATTGTCCTAAAACCAGAGAACTGATAATTTAATTTTATCCTTTTTTCCCCTATGTGTCCAAGCTACTCTTAATTATAGTCATTTTGGTTTTGCGGACCTGTAGCTACAAGCAGTTTTTTATTAATGTTTACAAGCTTTATTAGGAAGGAGTATATAAACAACCATGAACACAGATCTGGACTATAGTCTTTTTTATTTTTTTAACTTTGAGTATATAAATTGCTTTATTGTGGAAAACTACTTATATGTGTAGGGTAGTAACTCCTGTGTTGATTTTTAAGTGTTTTCTCTCTTATGTTCCAAATAAAGTAAAACTTGTAATAATTTGAATATACTTATTGGAAGAAAGACGTGTATTATTTTTGAAGAAATACAGTGTCATTTGCTCCATAAAGTAAAAAGTAAAAGAGCTCAACATCCCCATAAAGAAGAAACAAGTATGATTTTAATGAGTTCTGATATTTGGGTGAAAGTGAAATGTTTTTAAAACTTAAGGTTCTTAAAATGACTGTCTTAAGCATTTTGTGGTTTTGTGTGGGCTTTTCATCCTGACTCTTTATTGGAAAAAAAAGAAAAAAGAAAAAAGTTTTGCTGAGCCTAAATAAACATCAACCTTATTTGATGTTGCCTAACTTTTAAATTTATAATATAAATAAATGAGATTTCCCTTTAATTTAAATGAGAGTTCCCTGTAATTCAAGGTGTTTACCAATCTGATTTGATTTTCTGAATATTCCAATTACAAGAGAATTTTTGATAGTATACTTAGCTTTGTCCTTGTACTTCCACTTTCTAGTGCCCTGGATTAAGGACTGACTCTCCAAGAGGAAGGGGAATTTGTTCTCATTGATGTGTTCAATTTTAGGTGATTATGTTCCCTTAATATGAGAATTCTGACCTCATTTATTTCAAATGATAGAAATCTCAATAGACGCTGTTTTGATGTTCCATTAGAAAAACATTCCATGTTCATGGTAGTAACTTCTCTAAGTATTCTCTAATTTGAAGCATTGATTTTCATCAAGTTTTTTCTTACTTATTAATTCAGTAATTTAAAAATAGAAGCTGCTGTTTTGTAGGTGTGTGCTTGTAATTAATCCTCTTTTTGGGGGTCCTTTAGGGTTTTTGGATATGTTTAGTTTATTAAGTGTTCACGGAGGATAAATGTGACACTCCAACCCTGAAAGTTTAGTATAATTAAGAGTTAGCTATATCTGGCATTGGCTCAAACCCAAACAATTTAGATGCAATACCAGGAGCTAGTCTTCTACCCATAGCCTGATGCTTGGACAAGATATTATCCAGGAGCCAATCAATTTCATGTTAGACTAGTAAAATATCCAGCAGCCCCATGTTCTAATTTGTACTAGAGGTGGCATTAAAGAATATTTTACAAATGAATAGACTTTCCTGCCATGCTGATGACCTCAAAGGTTAGAGCTGTGCCAGGAACCATCTCAACATTCTGACTAATCACAATCCTGCCAGGGATTGTTTTAGTATTAGATGCCAATCAAATGCTGCGTTTTAATTCGTTATCCAGTTCATAGAGCATCATGTATCCTTTCTGTAGATACAGAGTGTTTTTGGAAGTTGGCCCCTAAGAGTCAGTTGTTGATGATAATGCCTGAGGTTTTGACTCTAACATGCCCTTCAATAGTTGAACTATGAAAATTTATACAAATACAAATTTAGAAAACCACATAACCAGTTTAGGAAACAAAATAAACTAGCACAGAGGACATCTTTGAAAATAGTGTTTTATGTCTATGTACTAGTTAGTATATGCATACTTGCCAATATACAAGTAAAAATAGAAAAAAAAGAGTATATATTTTTAACCTTTTAATAGTGAGAGTCCCATAACTAGTAGGTGGAAATATTCCCCAACCATAGGGCCATTTGAATTTTCTTCCAGTTGTCTCTGATTACTAATTTGGTTTTAAATGGGATTATTAAGATCCTTTAAAAAATAGTCACTGGTCCTATATTAGAATTTTGACTGCCACAATTTTAAAGTTATATTTTAAAATCAGGAATAAATGTAACTGAACTATTTACAAAAATTATCAGTGCCATGTTTTGAAAAAATGCAAATTACTTTCCTGGGCTGTTTGACTTTTAAAAAATATCCTTTTTGATCAAAAGTTTTCATGCTGATGTTGATTTAAAAGCAAGACTATTAATCTCTAAGGTATGAAAATATAGAAACGAGAAAATGAAGGGAAATGTTCTTCACTTTAAAAGTACTAGTTTTATTTTTCTATTTTTTTCTTATCCTTTATTTCTGCTTATTTTTTGTGGGTAGTAATAGTCAATGGAAAAGTTTAAAACTGTGTACAAAATAAATGTCAGTTAATACTTTTCATTTGATGTGAAATACTGTAGCTAGCAGGGCACACATTTTATTTTAACAAATCAGTTTTATTGATGCATATTAATAAAGCATACAATTCATCCAAAGTGTACAATCAATGGTATTTGGTATAATCACATAGTTGTGCATTCATCACTTCAATCATTAGGGTATAAATTTTAAGTAGCAAAATTAAATTTGTATTTAGAACACACAGAATTCGTTTAGTGTAAAAAAAACAAAACAAAACTGAGAGAACCTTCTATTCCTTAAACAACTGCTTATTCTCATGTTACATGGAATACATCTTTTGTATCTCTCCGTGCCTCTGGTTTCTCTTCTGTAAAACGGGCTCAAGAATTTAAGTGACTGCCTTCACCCCTTTCAAGAACATTGAGGACAAATACCTTGAAGTCTTTGGAAGACAAAATGCCACCTTATGTATTTTTTGATACTAACTTGCCTTGTAAGTATGCTATGTGTTGTACACAGTGGCTCGGTGTGAGATTGTGGACTTTTTATGAGAACAAAAGTTGCTTGCATGCTTTGATGTTAAGCTGTAATTCCATTGTTAATGTTTTACAATATCGGAGCTTCATTTCTTCCTGTCTCTCTGAATGAGAACTCTCCCTCTGAACCCCCACCCCCCCTCTGAACCCCCACCCCTCCCACACAGTTCCTGGGTGGGAGGTGGGGATACTAATATTTTCTGCCAATCTCTTTGAAATGTACATAGAAGTTGTACAGGGTGTTTAGGGATGTACCCCAGGTCTTCAATGCACAGAGGACGGCCTCATCAGCTTAGGAGTGGACAAACAGCCCTCTATTTCCTCATTTTTAAGTTTTCCTCCACAGGGTTATGCAGCCCTGCATTCTGACCTCTGGCTTAGAAAGTCAGGTAGAACTTTTTGTTTTTAGTGTATAGAAAGTGCAGTAAAAGGAGAGAGTCCCAGTGTAGGGTTTGGGAGACCAATTCTAGTCTGTGCACTGCCCCTACCCTGGTTGTCATTTTCATCTGCTCTGGACTGTTTTCCATTTCTAATGAATGAGGATGCCAAGGCGAAGAGGGTGGTTCTAGCACTGAATGCTGAGATTCCATACAATTCTGAAATGGTGACTAAAACTATATAAGAAGCTACCCATAATGGTTCACATAAAAACTGTTTAAAGTGTAATTCATTTGTTTTGTTTTTTTTAAACTTCGTTTTATATTTGTATGTGGGGTTAATTATCACTGCCCAAGAGCTTTGTTGTATCTCTCAACACCATAGTGGATGCTTGTTAAAGCCCTATGGCATTTAAAGAATTCCTAAGTGCTATTTTGTTTAATTTTCTGCAATAAAAATTGTTCCCTTATGGTCTATGGAAAGATGATAATTTTCATGTCTAGTTAGTACTTATGAAGTTTGCTTGGTAATTTTCAGTCTTGTGGTAGAGGTTTTACGGTTTCTAAAGTTGTTTTATGTTTTTATGACATCTTTTGTCATTCTTTTCCAGAGAATTCGGTCAACAGTGGATGAAAAAGAACAAAAACAACTTCTTATGGATTTGGATGTGGTAATGCGGAGTAGTGATTGCCCATATATTGTTCAGTTTTATGGTGCACTCTTCAGAGAGGTAGGAATAAACTACTTGGTTTCAGCTGAAGATTGTGTGGATGGCAGGATTAGATTCTAATCTTCTGTTAAATGCTCTACATTAGGAATAAGTTCAATATTTTATTATATAGCTGTTTTCCTTTTCCTTTGATTAAGGGGAGAATCTCATACTTTTTTCTCTTTTTTAAAAATATTTGTGGCTGTCATTTGTCTAATTCCTTTCTTCATTTGCAAGTATTTTCATCAAATCTATCTGCATTTAATGTAAGCATTTATTGGTGCCTACCCACAATCCATAATAAAACCCATCAGGCATGGAAATTATCAACTACAAGAGAAATTCTTTGATCTAAATTTTTTTTTTAAGATTTTATTTTCTTATTCCCCACCCCCCCCCATGTTTTGCACTCCCTGTCTGCTTGTCTTCTCTTCTCGTCTTCATTTTAGGAGGCAATAGGTACCGGTCCTGGGACCTCCAATGTGGGAGAGAGGCACTCAGTCACTTGAGCCACCTCAGCTCCCTGGTTTGTTTTGTGTCTTATTGTCTCTCCTCTTTGTCTCCTTTTGTTGTGCCAACTCACTGCGTGGGCCAGCTTGCTTTCACCAGGAGGCCCCCGGGATCAAACTCGGGACCTCCCATATGGTAGACGGGAGCCCAATCGCTTGAGCCACATCCACTTCCCTGATCTAATTCTTTTATCCAGAGTATTTTATGTAGAAATTGGATGTCTAATTTCTTGGTATCGTGATCCTATTTCTTCTTTTGGCCTCTGGTTATTCTGTGTTCTTACTTGTGTTATCACTTCTGCTCCCATCTAAATGTCCACTTAATCATTTCCGGTCATCCATCTACCTGTAGATGGGGTAGTGAGTTAGGGCCAGGGAGTAAAACTGGAGCTGTAAATGAATCAGATACTTATATGGTATCCTGGACTATCATCAAACACTTGTGATATTTAGTTAGATGAGTAGGACTTTAAATTGCTAAACATTTTAATTACTGTTTAAAAATACCATTCTTATTTTGAAATGTTAAGCAGGTTGGGTCTTTAGGAATGGGTAAGAAAACAAAAGAAAATAAAACTCTCTCCTCTTGCTTCTTTTTGGCATGAGATCACAGAGAGTGGACCTGGCAGTTTTGTTGTTGTTATTGGTTTGGAGACAGAACTCCGAAGACAAAAACCCCAGTGTTCTTTCTGTTATACCACAGTGGTCCAGGGATAAAGAGCTTTTAGCTTCATTAAAAAAAAAAAAATAATCTACTTTTTAAACAGTAGGATTTTGGGGTATAAGATGAGGCTTAAGAGCTACACAGTTAAGTTATATATAAAGTCACAAAATACAAAGGTAGACTGAACATGGATTTACCCCCAGAACCTTAGAATGGAAGACATAATAGGTAGATTTTGAATAATAAAACATGAAGTTATAGAAGAGCAGAACATTCATTTTTCAAAAATAAATAATGTGTATTTCCTGAAGATATAAAGGTTAAAAATATGAAACAGATTTAATATGGATTTAGAGAAACATTTTTCTTTTGAAATTGATAATGTAAAAGCATGGAATTGACCTTCAATTCCAATAATTGATGCAAAATTCTATACGTATGAATATGGATATACACAGGTAGGACATTTTACCTTATCACCACTGTGAGAGAAACAGTGCCTTTAATTCCTATCACTGTGAATGACAGTCCAGGATATTTCATTTCATATAATCTAATAATAAGACTACAAACCTTCACTTCTCGGTTTGGGTCTATCAGCTGTCAGGGACCTTCTGAGGTGTTATTTTTCTTATTCTTGCAGCTGCTATGTAGAGATTAATTTTGCTGTTGGGTAATATTGAGCCAAAGTTTGTTCCCAAACTTTAAGTTTGGCCTGTCTTCTTTGACTCAGCATAATTATTTTGCGATTCATCCATGTTGTAGCATGTATCATAATTTGTTCCTTTTTTTTGCTGAGTGGTGTTACAGTGTATAGATATACCACAGTTTGTTCACTCATTCATCTGTTGATGACCATTTGGGTTGTTTCCAGTTTTGGGCTGTTACAAATAAAGGTGCTATGAATATTTGTGTACAGGTCTTTGTATGGACATGCACTTTTGTTTCTTTTGGGTAAATACCTAGGAGTGGAATGACTGCATCCTGTGGTAGGTGTATGTTTAACTTTTTAAGAAACAGCCAAGCAGTATTCCCACATGGTTGTACCACTTTAGACCCCCACCAGCAGTATGCAAGAATTCTATTTCTTCCACACCTTCGTCAACACTTGGTATGGTCGGCTATTTTAGCCAGTCTAAATAGGTGATTAGTGAGATCTTGCTGTGGTTTTAATTTGACTTTCTGTAATGACTAATGATATTGAGCATCTTTTCATGTGCTTATTTGTCAGCCATGTATCTTTTTTTTTTTTTTTTTTTTTTAACGGCAGTTCCGAGCATTGAACCCAGAATCTTGTATATGGGAAGCAGGCACTCAACCACTGAGTTTCATCTGCTTTCCTTTATCATCTTTGATGAAGTTTCTGTTCAAATCTTTTGTGCATTTTTTTAGAAATTTTTTTTTCCTTTATTTTCTTATTGAGTTTTAGAAAAATTTTAAGTAGTAGTCTAGATTCAAGTTGATTAGCAGATATTTGATTTTCAACTATTTTCTCCCAGCCTGTGGCATTTCTTTTTATTTATTTGTTTGTTTTATATATGTATTTATTTTTGTTGAAGTACCAGGGCCGGGGATTGAACCTGAGACCTCATATATGGGAAGCTGACGCTCAACCACTGAGCCACATAGTCTCCCCTTAGTTGTTTTTTTTGTTTGTTTGTTTGCTTATTGTTTGTTTATTTGTTTTTAGGAGGCACCAGGAACTAAACCCAGGACCTCCCATGTGGGAAGCAGGTGCTCAACCACTTGAGCCATATCCACTCCTGGCATGTCTTTTTACACTCTTAAAAGTGGTGTTTTTTTTTTTTTTTTTTAAAGAAAAAAAAAAAGGTTTTAATTTTGATAAAGGTTTATGTAATCGATGTATCCAAAAAATTGATTAAAAATTGAAAAAAAATTTGATATAGGGCAATTTATCAGTTTTTTCTTTTATTGATCATACTTACGGTGTTTTGGCTAAGAAAACTTTGTCTAACCCTAGGTCACTGACATTCCATTATGATTTCTTCTAGCAGTTTTACAGTTTTAGATTTTTACGTTTATATATGTGATCCATTTTAAGTTAAGTTTTGTATATGATGAAAGGTATGGATTATTTTTTAAATTGTTTTTATTTTAAATTATTTTTATTTTGAAATACTTTAAAAACTTACAGGATAGTTAAAGAAATAATACAAACCCTATACAGAGAACTCCACCCCCACCCCCACCCCCACCAGATGCCCAGATCCACCAATTCTAACGTTTTGTCACATTCATAAATTCAGTCCATCTCTCCATCAATCTCTTAATCCATCTTTCCATTCCTCTGTATGCCTACCTATTTATCAGTCCATTTACTGAACACTTGAATGTAGGTTGTATACATCATCCTCCTTGAACACTCAATATTCCCATGTAAATTTCCTAAGAACAAGGATATTCGTTTATATATCTATGTAAAATGCAGCTATCAAGTTCAAGAAACATAACATTAAAGCTTATAGACTATATTTCAATTTTTTTCATGTTTCAAAATGTCCTTTTGAGCCTTCTCTCCTCCCTTGTTAGATCCCATCCACAATCATGAATTGCATTTAATTGTCATTGTCTCTTAGTTTTTTCTTTCATTTTTAAATTTTGGGGACATTTATAAAACATTAACTTTCTCATCTCAACCACTCCCAGGCGTACCATTCATTGGGATTAATTGCATTCACAATGTCATGGTACTCTCACCACTTTCCATTACTAAAACTTGCCCATTTCTCCAAACAGGAACCTGTCACCCATTTTGCATTAACTCCCCATTCAACCTTCTCTCCATCCCTGGCAGCCTGTATTCTAATTTCTGTCTCTGCAGGCTTGCATATTTTCCGATATTTTCTTGTAGTTACCGTGGGGCTTAAATTTAATATCCTAAATTTGTAACAATCTTGTTTGCTTTGATACCAGCTTAACTTCAGTAGTATATACAAATGATGTTCCTATACTCCCCCACCCCCACCTTAATGTAGCTGTTGTCACAAATGGCATGTTTATGTATTATGATTCCAAAACCACCGATTTCTCTTTACATTTTATGCATTTGCCTTTTAGATTCTATAGTAAATAAAAAGTGGAGTAACAAACCAAAAGTATTTTCATACTTACATTTATATTTACCTCTGTCATTACCCTTACCAAAGATTTTTATTTATCCATTTGGCTTTGTGATCTATTGTCTACTTCTTTTTCTTTCATTCTGCAGAACTTCTTTAGCATCTTCTGTAGGGTTGGCCTATTGATGATGAACTCCCTCATATTTTGATTATCTGGTAATATTTTAATATCTCCTTTTTTTGTGTGAAAGTTTTGCTGCATCTAAAATTCTTAGTTGGCAGTGTTTTGCTTCTGGCACTTTAAGTATATCATCCCATTGCCTTCTTGCTTCCGTGATTTCTTTGAGAAATAAGCACTTAATCTTATTGAGGTTCCCTTGTATGTGACACATTGCTTATCTCTTGCAGCTTTCAAAACTCTTTATCTTTGACATTTGGCAGTTTGATTATAATATGCTGTGGTATGGGTCTGTTTAGGTTTTTTTTTTTTTTTTAATCAATTTTATTGAAACAAGCTATTATTTCTTTGAATATCCTCTCTGCCCCTTTCTCTCTGCCTTCTCCTTGTAGGATTCCCACATTGTGTATATTGATATTGTCCCACAGATTCCTCAGGCTCTGTTCACTTTTCTTTATTTTTTCTTCCTTCTCCTTGTAGGATTCCCACATTGTGTATATTGATGTTGTCCCACAGATTCCTCAGGCTCTGTTCACTTTTCTTTATTTTTTCTTCCTTCTCCTCTTCATACAGATTTCAATTGTCTTACCTTCAAGTTCACTGATTTTTTTTTTTCTTCTGGAATTTAAAATTTTTGTTACTGTGGCCTTCAGCTCTGTTTGGTTCTTTACATAATCTCCTTCTCCCTAATGATACTCTTTTTTTGTTCATCTGTTGTTTTCCTGATTTCCTTTTTTTTTTTTGGTCTATGTTTTCCTTTAGCTTTTTGAGCATATTTAAGACCTTTTTGCAGGGGTGTGGAGGACTCTTTGGCTGGCTGGTCCCAGGTATGGTCCTCACTGATGACTTCTAATGTGTTAATTTTCTTCTTTGCCTAGGCCATCACTTCTTGTGTCTTTGCATGTTTTGTAATTTTTTTTTCAGGAGGTATTGGGGACTGAACGCAGAACCTCATACATGGGAGGCAGGTGCTCAGCCACTGAGCTACACCTGCTCCCTATGTTCTGTAATCTTTTGTTGAAACCTGGACATTTTGAATTTTAGTGTGCTTTTGCTGCAATTTATACTCTGAGGCATCTGTTCCTTAGGCTTGTATCCAGCTAGTATTATGACAAAGCTTTCCTTTAATGCCAGGAGCTAACAATAAGGAAGAGGAGGAGGAGAAGGAGGAGCAAGCTTTCCCAGTCTTTGCACACTGATCTGTGCAAGTACTCTTCTTTAGGGCTTATCTGTGTAATGAATTTAGGTAATAGCTCCAAGACAAAGTGTAGGGTCCTCCCTATTCCTTTCTGTGCATGCCTCTTGTCTTGTGCATGCATGTGTGGGCCTAGGAATTCTCCCATTTACGCAGACACAAATGTCCCTTCCGCTGTGGAAACAGTTTTCTCCCAGTCCCGAGTATCCTTCTTTAGTGAT
>PVKH010036041.1:0-11654 GCA_004027955.1 Chaetophractus vellerosus
GGTTCCACCTGGAGGCTCTAGGGGAGAATCCATCTCCTTGCTTTTTCCAGCTCTTAAATGATGCCACGGACCTTGGCTCATGTCCCCCTTCCTCTGTATTCAAAGCCCGCAAACATTCAATCTTTCTGTGCCTTTCCTTCCTAATCATATCTTCCTTTAACTGACTTTCCTTTTCTGACTCCCTCTTTCACCTTTAAGGACAGTTGTAATTACATAGGGCTCTGGGATAATCCAGGATAGTCTTAATATTTAAAAGTCAGTGAATAAGCAACTTTAATTTAATCTATAACCTTAATTCCTTAATTCCAAGTTCTGTGGACTAGAATGTGGACATCTTTGAAGGAGTCAGCATATTCTACCTACTACAGTTATATATGTATTCACTTAATAAAAATTTTAAAAACAACCATTATGTGCCAGGCAACCTTTTAGACACTAGGAATGTACTAGAGAGCAAATACAGACATGGTCTTTGCCATCTTGTAATTTATAGGTAGGAGATAATGACAATTAAATTATCACAGAGTCAAGTATAAAATTGCAACTTTAATATAGAAGAAATGATAATTTGAGAACCTATATAAAGGTTCACTGTCCTAGTAAAATAGGCCATGAATGGCTTCCCATATTCGTGTTTTACATGACGTTTTACTACTTTATGCATCCCATGTTACAGTTTTAGCTTTCTGTCTAGTAATATACATAACCTTAGACTTTCCCTTTCAACTACTGTCATACCCAAACAATAGCACTACTAGTTACAAATACCATGATATGCTTTCACCATTTCTATTCATTTACAAAGATTTGCAAAAAACCTTATTACCAACTCTGCACAGATTAAACCTTGGCTTTCCATTCTCTACCCTCCTTCTATTTTCTGGTGACTTATATTCTAATTATTAACTCCATGGCTTTTACACAATATGTTTAGTACATAATAGTGCAATCATATAGTATTTGTCCTTTTGTTTCTGACTTGCTTCACTCAACATAATATTCTCCAGGTTCATCCATGTTGTGATACGCTTCACGACTTCATTTCTTCTTACCGCTCATGTACATCTTTTTAAAAACAAACATGGAGGTGTTTGGTTTTTTGGAAAGCACAAGGCCACATAAAGGCTTTCAAATTCAGTTTTTAAAAGCGAAGTCTATGCTGGCCAAAGAAAACATGTTTGTGGGTCAAATCTGGCCAAATGGCTGCCAGATGTGACCTTCAGAATAGATTCTCTATAAACTGATGAAAAATAATGTAGAACAATGACACTTGAAATTTGAGGTGCTCAGTCCTAGAACTACTTATTTCTTTCGTAATCAGGAATATTTTATCAATTTAATTGCTTACTTCTTGAAGCCTGCTCTCCAGGACTCCTTCTGTCTTGGTTCCTTTCCTACTTCAGTCTCCTTTGCCTCTACTCTTCCCAAACTCCAAAATGTGGGAGTGTCCCAGGGCCTGGTCCTGACTTTTTCTCAATCCATATTCATTCTAGGGAATCTCATTCAGTCCCTTGCCTATAAATACCATCTCTAGGGTGATGACTCCCAAATTTATATCTTCAGCACTGACTTCTCCCTTAAGTCCAGTCATTTATAACCAGCTGCCTACTGGATACCTCTACTTGCATTTCTAATAGCCAGATCTTAACACATCCAAACTGAACTCTTCTGTTTCCCTCCCCAACCTGCTCCTCTCTAAGTCTTCTCCATCTCAGTAAATGGCTACTCTTTTCTTCTAACTCCTCAGACCCCAAACCTTGGCATCATCTGTGATGTATACCTTACTTTCACACCCTACATCTAATCTATTAACAAATCATTTTGTCTTGATCTTTGAAATTTATCCAGGATCTGGTCATCTCTCACTATTCCAATGCCATCACCCTAAGACAATTCAAAATCATTTCTCCCACGGAAGAAGTTGTGGCTAAAGCAATTGAGTGCCTGCCTCCCACATGGGAAATCCCAGGTTCAATTCCCAGTGCATCCTAAAGAAGACAAACAGCAAGGAGACAACGAGCAGACGTCGAGCAAAAACAATGAGCAGACAACAAGAAAAAACAACAAGCAAGACAATGAGCAAATAACAAGTGGACAAATGGCAAAAACAAATGAGGAAGCAGATGTGGCTCAAGCAGTTGAACACCTGCCTCCCACATGAAGGGTCCTGGGTTTGGTTTCTGATGCCTCCTAAAAAAGAAAAAACAAACAGACAACAAGCAGACAATGAGCAAAAAACAACGAGCACAAACAACAAGCACAAACAATGAGCACAAACAAAGAAGAAACAAATGAGGGAGGAATCTCGGGGTGGGGGGGATCATCTCTCCCTGGACTACTTTACTAGCCCCTTGCTTCTACCCTTTCTCTCCTACTGTCTATTATTCACACAGCAGCCAAAATGATTGTGTCTTAAATTTAAAACATAAGTCAGATCACATCACTCCTCTCTTAAAATACTCCGGTAGCTTCCCATCTTACCCAAAATAATTTCCACTATGCTTGCCTTGGCTGATAGTCTGGCTCTGCCTGTATACCTGACCTCATCTCTAAACTTTTTTCTTTTTTCATTTTACTTCAATCACATCAACCTTCTGGCTGTGTTTTGAACAGACCAAGCACATTCCATTATTCTCTCTACTTGTCTTACTCTCTTGCTTCATTTGGCTGTATACTCATATGTCCAATAATCCAGAGACCTTCCTTGTCAGATGGCCCGCCCCACCACATCTTTACATTCTCTTTACTTTGTTTTATTTCCCACTCCCTGGGATGGCTCCCTTGTCTGTCTGCTCATTGTCTGCTTGTCTTCTTTAGGAGGGACTGGGAACCAAACCTTGGACCTCTCATGTGGGAGGTGGGTGCCCAACTGCTTGAACCACATCTACTCCTTGTTTTATTTTTAAATAACATTAACAAGATGTGGTAGATTGAATTAGGTACCCCAAAATACACATGCTCTTAATATGCATCCCTGTGGGTATGAACCATTGTAAAAAGGACTTTTTCAAGATATTATTTTTAGTTAAGATATGGCCCAATTGAATCAGGGTGGGTTTTAATCTAGTTACTTGAGGACTTATAAAGAGAGCCTGGAAATCACAGAAACCAGGAAAACGAAGACATCACCATGTGACAGGAGGCAGAGGTACAAGCCAAGGAGCCTCAAGGATTGTTGGCAGCCAGCACCAGAACGTACAGACTCTGAGAGAAAGCAAGTCTTGCCAATATCTTGATTTGGACTTCTTCTAGACTCAAAACCTTGAGCCAATAAATTCCTGTTGTTAAGCCAAAACCAGTTTGTGGTATTGTGGCAGCAGCTCAGGCAAACTAAGACACAATGCATGGAGGATGACATGTTATACATTGATATGTTTGCTGATAGGTGACTTCACCATAAGATCTATGAGAGCAAGAATTTTATCGTTGTTGACTGAAGCACTCAGTATTTAGAACAGGGATAGACATGTATTTGTTCAAGGAGTAAATTATATGAGCTTTTTTTTGGCAGGGATTTGTTTTCTGAAATAGTGAGTACTGAACTGGGCTTTGAATGAAGAGATGAGTTCAGATTGGTAAAGGAGAAAAGTAAGGCATTTCAGTAACAGGAGATGGTTTCAATAAGGGGAGAAGCCGGAAATGAGCAAGACTAAGAGTCTCTAAATAGCAAATAGTAATAATAGATAATATTTGTTTAGTGCTTACTATGTGTCAAATACGGCTTTACTATTTTAGGTTATTTAATTCTTGCAATACTGCTATCAGGTGGTTAATATTACAGTCTTACGACTGAGTGTTGGTTTATCTAACTGCATGTTTAATATCAAAAGACTACTTTCCTCTTGGTAACAAGCAATGATAAAGGCTGTTGATCTTTGAGCTACACACACCAGAGTATTCAATCAGAAGTTGACTTTGCTATGGCACCTTTGTAAAATCTTAAATATGAGTAAAGCATTATGTACAAGGGTAGTTATTGCAACACTATATATAGATCAAAGTTCAATGACAAGTCATTCTTCCAAATTGAAACATATGCAGCAATGTTAAAGACCAACTCTCACCTGACCCTCACATGCTGTTTTCATCTAAAGGAAGATGGCATTGTAGGAAGCACTGGTAGTCAGTCCCTCCACCAGAACAACTATTAAACAGGCAGGGCCTATGTGAATCAACGATTTCAAAACTCTGGAGTCTAGGAGAATACTGGGTAGCATCCAAGAAAGAGCAGGGAGAAGAGGTTGGTGAATCAGGATAAATACAGGTGAATTGCATTCTCCATGTGGTGGCAGTTGTTGCGCATCCCACAGTCTTCCAGCTGGCAGCAAGGAGGTATTCAAACTCAGCCCCTGGTGCAGCATGCTGGTGCCAGGGTAGTGCAAAAGACCTCTTTCCCCAAGATCTTGGGGGTGTATGGCCTGGTCACTGAGAGCTGCTTTTGATTAATTACTTCAGGTTACAGGGGGTACGGCTTTGAGAATGGCCATTGTTTCAACCCACTAGGGACAATGGTGGTGGAGGAGACTTAAAGACAGTATGCTTCCTCAGAGATGGGGAGGACAGTTAAAGGGCTGCATTTACTGGGCAGGTACCAAGTCAAGAAAGCACAGCTTTGGACTACTGTGATGGAAACTTCTGGTACCCTTCCTGGCTGCTCCCAGGGCATTTTGGAGCTGGCCAGTGCTCTCTTTGTGGGTCCCTGGCCTTATTCTGAGTGATAAAGACTGACTCGGGAAACTCCCCTCCAGCATGCCCTCCAGGCAAAAGCAGCTTGAGACAGCTAAAGGAAAGAAACAATTGAGTCCGTGGCCTGGGGCAAAGGCTTACCTGCCTAAGTCCTGTACTGGAACATTTGGGAGAGGAAAAGATCTGTTTTCTGGAAAGTAGAGGGAGCATTGAAATTCTTATAAACAGGAGAACTCCTAAGGTGAATAGCAAGAATAGCCAGAACAAGACACAAGCTCAGAAAAGACAAGGAGGACCCTGAGTTTTGCATTTGCCTTGGCTGACCTTCTTGATGGGAGGGCTGAACTCTGAAGGATGGCACCAGCCAATGCAAAACAAATTTTAAAGGTGGTGAAAGCTGTTTTTGCTTAGGTTTGTTTGGTTTTGTTAGCTCCTGACTCTCAAGAAAATCTGTCATATCACTAGCTGGATACAAATTCAGGAAACAGACATTTTAGGGAATAAATCTGAACTAACATTTTATAATATTAAAATGTACAGTAAAAGTTTACCAGGAAAACAGAGAAACAGGAAATGATGGCCCATCCAAAGGAGGAGGTCAAAAATTCAGAAAGTGTCAATTGAAGAAGACCGGAGTGTGGGCATATAGGACACAGACTTAAAAAAAAAAAAAGATCTTCTGTATGCTCAAGGAGATGAAGGAAAATACAGAGAAAGAACTGAAAGGTATATGGAAAATGATGAGTGAACAATATAAGAATCTCAATAAAGACAGAAATTTGAAAAGAGAACCAAACAGAGCTACTGGATTTGAAGACCACAATAACTGAAATGAAAAATTCTCAGGAGGGTTTCACAGCAGATTCAAGCTGGCAGAAGAAAGAATCAGAGAACTTGAAATGAATCAGGCTGAGAAGCAGAAAGAAAAAAAGAATTATAAAAAGCCAAAATAGCCTAAAAGACACCACCAGGCATACCAATATCTGCTTTATGGGAGTTTCAGAAGGACAAGAGAGAAAGGGGCAGAGGGAATATTCAAAGAATAATGACAGAAAATTTACCAAGCTTAGCAAAAGATATGAATATGTACATCCAAGAAGCCCAGAGAACACCAAACAGAATAAGCTTGAAAAGAAATATATCTGACACATATTGGTCAAACTGTCTAATGCAAAGGACAAGGAAAGAGCCTTGAAAGGTGCAAGAGAAAAACAATGTGTTATGTACAAAAGAGTCCCAATAAGATTAAAGGCGAATTTCTCATCAGAAACCATGGAGGTAAGAAGGCAGTGGGATGAAATACTTAAAATGCTGAAAGAACAATTTTCAAACAAAAATTGTGTATCTGGTGAGACTTTCTTTCTATTATGATGGCAAGATTAAGACATTCCCATATAAACAAAAGCTGGGGGAGTTCATTACCATTAGACCTACACTGCACACAATGCTAAAAAGCTTTCTTCAGACTGAAAGGAAAGGACACTAGATGGTGGTTCAGTGCAGAATAAAGAAATAGAGTTCCAGTAAAGATAACCATATGGGCAATTATAAGTGCCAGAACTATTATATTGTATTTTTTGTTGTGAAACTCCACTTCTTCTTACAGGTACTGTAATGCAAATGTAAACAAAGGAATAATAAATCTATGGTTTTGGACATACAATGTACAGAAATATAATATGTAGCAAGTACAACAAAAGTTGGGGTGACCCAGGGGCATAGGAACAGTGTATGCATATACTATTGAAGTCAAATTGGTATCAAATAAAATGTGATTGTTATATACTTTGGATGTTTACTTTTAACCCCATGGTATCCAACAAGAAAATATATGAAAAATATATCCAGAAAGAAATGAGATGGAACCTGTATTAGTCAGCTAAAGAGGTGCCTTTGCAAAATATACCAATAATTGGTTGGCCTTTATAAAGGGTATTTATTTGGGGTAGAAACTTACAGTTACCAGGCCACAAAGCATAAGTTTCTTCCCTCACCAAAGTCCATGTGTTGGAGCAAGACAGCTGCCGACATCTGTCAGGGCTCAGGCCTTTGGGTTCCTCTCTTGCCAGGGCTGCGTTTCTCTCCAGGCTTAGCGCTTCCTCCACAAGGTCAGCTGTAGACTATCAGGAGAACGGCCCTCTCCAACATCAGAACTGCATCTCAAAAATCTGCTTCTCAAATCTGCTTCCTCTGTCTTTGGCCTTGCCCTTTACACTTGAGACCACACACCCCGAGGGGTGGACCTCAATGCCCTACTGACGCAGCCCAGTCAACGCCCTAATCATAACCCAATCATGCCCTGATGAACAGATCAGTTTACAAGCATGATTCAATTTATATTTTTGGAATTCATAATTAGATAAAACTGTCAAACCATTACAGGACCCAATATGGTACAATTGAAAAATCAAATAAATATGAAAAGTAAGCATTAATGGAAGAATTGAGGGACCAAAAAATGTATTAAGACTTAAAAAAACTTGAATAGGAAAATGGCAGAGGAAAGTCCTACATAATCAGTAGTTTCTTTAAATGGATTAAACTATCCAGTCAAATGGCAGAGATTGGCAGAATGGATAAATGCATGACCCAACTATATGCTGTTTACAAAAGACTCACCTTAAATTCAAAGACATAGTAAGTTAAAAGTGAAAGGATGAAAAAAATGTAAGATGCAAGTAGTAATCAAAAGCCAACTGGGGTAGCTACACTAATATCAGAAAAAATAGACTTTTAAGTAAAAAAGTGTTAGAAGGGACAAAGATGGTTCTCATATACTGATGAAAAGGTCAATTCAATAAGAAGTTGTACTAATTATAAATATATATTCACCTAACAGCTAAGCCCTGAAGATATGAAGCAAATATTAAAAATTTGAAGGAAAAAATAGATGATTCTATATTAATAGTAGGAGATTTTAACACACAACTTTCAATAATGGATAGAACATCTAGACAGAAGATCAATAATTAAATAGAAGACCTGAACAATGCTCTATACCTACTAGACTTAACACACTTATTTAGAACACTTCACCCAATAGTAACAGAATACATATTCTACTGTAGTGCATATGGATCATTTTCCAGGACAGACCATATTTTAGGTTACAAATCAAGTCTCAATAAATTAAAAAAATATTGAAATCATATAATGTATCTTCTCCAACCACAATGGGATGAAGCTAGAAGTCAATAACAGAGGGTGAAATGGAAAATTTACAAATATGTGAAAATTAAGCAACAAACTTTTAATCAACCAATGGGTTAAAAAGGAAATTAGGAAATATCTTGAGGCAAATGAAAATGAAAATCCAACGTACCAAAACTTATTGGTTGGAGTAAAGGCAGCGCTGAGATGGAAATTCATAGCTCTAAATGCTTATGTTAAAAAAGAAGAGAGAGGTCAATCTGAGACCTAACCACAAAAATGGAGAAACTACAGAAAAGAGAAAACAACCAAAATCAAGCTGAAGGAAGGAAGTAACAAAGATATTAAGCTGGAAATAAATGAAATAGAGAATAAACAAAAAAATAGAATAAAAAAAGCAAAAGTTGTTTCCTGGAATGACAAAATTTAGCTAGATTGACAAAACAAAAAACACAAATAAATAATATCAGAAATGAAAAGGGAGACATTACTACTGACTTCACACAAATAAAAATGACAATAAGTGAATAATTGTGAAGAACTGTACTGCAACAAATTCAATAACTTAGATGAAATGGACAAATTCCTAGAAACACACAAATTACCCATATTGACTTGAAGAAATAGAAGATTCTCAACAAAGTAGTTATTAGTAAAGAGATTGAATTAGTAATCCAATATCTACCAACACATAAAAGTCCAAGACCAGACAGCTTTACAGGGGAATTCTGCCAAACATTCCAAGAAGATTAACTCCAATCTTCTCAAACTCCTCCAAAAATTTGAAGAGGAAGGAACATTCTCTAATTCAAATTCATTTTAATAGACCAACACCACCCTTATACCAAAGGCAGATAAAGATACCACAAGAAAATTACAGATGAATATCTCTTATGAATATAGTTGCACAAAATCTCAACAAAATGCTAGCAAACAAAATCTAACAGCACGTTAAAAGAATTATACACCATGACCAAATGGGAGTTAATTCAAGTATGCAAGGGTGGTTCAACATAAGAAAATCAATCAATGTGATACACCACAATAACAGAATGAAGGAAAAAAAACCCCACACATGATCATCACAATTGATGCAGAAAAAGCATTTGCCAAAATTCAGCACCCCTTCTTTATAAAAACTCTTAGAAAACTAGGAATAGAAGGAAACTTCTTCAACATGCCAAAGGGCATATATGAAAAACCCACAGCTAACATCATATTTAATGGTGAAAGATTGAAAACTTTCCCTCTAAAATCAAGCACAAGGCATGGATGTCCACTGAAATCTCTGTTATTCAACATCGCAGTGGAAGTTCTAGCCAGAGCCATTAGGCAGAAAGAAAGAAAAAGAAGAAGAAAAAAAGTCATCCAAATTGGAAAGGAAAATTAAAACTTTCCTATTTGCAGATGACATGATCCTATATACAGAAAATCTAGAAAAATCCACAACCAAGCTTCCAGAGCTAATAACTAAATTCAGCAAAGTGGCAGGGTACAATATCAACATCCAAAAATCAGTAGTAATGAACAACTGGAAGAGGAAATAAAAAAAAATTCCATTTACAATAGCATCTAAAAGAATCAAATATCTGGGAATAAATCTAACCAAGGATATAATAGACTTATATACTGAAAACCACAAAATATTGCTAAAATAAATTAAAGAAGACCTATATAAATGGAAGGATATTCAATGTTCATGGATTGTAAGATTAAATATTGTTAAGATGTCAATTCTACCCTAAGTGATTTATAGATTCAATGCAATAACAATCCAAATTCCAATAGCCTACTTTGCAGAAATGGAAAAGCCAGTCATCAAATTTATATGGCCCTGAATAGCCAAAGCCACCTTGAAAAAGTAGAAGGCATTTGGAGGACTCATACTGATCTTAAAATCTATTACAAAGCCACAGTAATTAAAACAAAAAACAAAAAACAAAACACAACAGCCTGGTATTGGCACAAGGACAGAAGAATAGACCAGTAGAATCAAATTGAGTGTTCAGAAATCAACCTCACATTTATAGTCAACTGGTTTTTGACAAGTGACAAAACCCACTCAATTGGGAAAGAATAGTCTCTTCAACATATGGTACTGGCAATTCTGTCATGAACCTGGGAACCACTGAAGGTACACTTTGGATGGATTGTGCAAGGCAGGGGACCATATAACACAGTGAACCCTATGGTGAATGATGTACTATGATTAACAAATATGAGAACATTCTCTCATGAACTATAACAAATATACAATACTAAACATGGTGTTAGTAATAAGATGGCCTGTGGGAAAAATACACCAGATATAAGCTATGGACCATAGATAGCAGTAATATTATGACAATGTTCTTTTATCATTTGTATCAAATGTGTCACAACAATGTAAGTTGTTGGTGGGTTGATGTATGGGAATCTTGTATCATATGTGTGGCAGTTTGATATTATTTATGAATTCCAAAAAGAGATATTGATTATGTTTGTAAACTGGTCTGTTTTTCTGGGCATGATACCCTTTGATTTTATTAGATTCAGTTGAGATATCTGATTACATTATGTTAAGATTAGGGCTTTGATTCAACCACATCACTGGAGTGTGACTCAATTGAGTCCCAGCTCCTTGGGCTGATAAAACAGACTCTTACGCAGAAATAGACATACAGAAGCAGATAAGCAGGAAGCGAGAGAAGCAAGAGTGCTCCATAGATACGGCCCCAGGAAGAGAGATTAGCCTGATAGTCTACAGCTGACCTTGTGAAGAGACCAGAGTAGCTGAGCTCACACACACACACAAAAAATGAGCCCCAGGGAGAGAGTTGAGCCTTATGTCGGTCTACACCTGAGATCTGAAGAAGCTGGGACCATGGAGCCTTTAGAGGAAGGAAGAAGGCTGAATCCTCCCAGACATTACCCACCTTCTTGCATCAACACATGGCAACAGACTTTGAGAAAGGTGAGAAAGTACCTCTTATGGTACCTTGAGTTGAACTCTTTAGGGCCTGGTAACTGTAAGCTTCTACCCCAAATAAATACCCTTTATAAAAGCTAACACACTTCTGATACTTTGCATCAGCACCCCTTTGGCTGACTAATACAGTATGCAAGATTGTTTGTTAACTCACAACTTCTCAGTAAAGAAATAAAAATATATGGTCCTGGAAAAATTTGTTCTCCCCATATAAAAGAATGAAGGTAAACTGTAGCTTACCTCATGCCACATATAAAAACCAACTCAAAATCAATCATAGTCTTAAATATAAGAGCTGGAACTATAAAACTCCTAGAGGAAAATGTAGGGAAGCATCTTCAGGAGTGTTGGGCAGTGGTTTCTTAGGTGTTGTACAAAGCACAAAAAACAAAAGAAAAACTTAGATAAATGGGGCCTCATCAAAATTAGAGACTTTGGTGCATCAAAGTAGTTAATCGTGAAAATAAAACAACAGCCTACACAATGGGAGAACATAGTTGGAAACCATATATCTTATAATGTTTTTCTTATCAGCAACAGAAAGACAAACAGCCCAATACAAAAATGGGCAGGGGCCAGCTGTAGCCCAGTGGATAGGGCGCCGGTACACCACATGGGAGGTCCCGGGTTCGGTTCCCGGGGATCTCTCCAAGTGGGTAGACTGCCTGAGAAGGCAAAGCCGCCATGGGTGGGGCAGAGCCGCCGTGGGCAGGGCAAAAAAAGGCTGCCACGGGCAGGGCAAGCTGCCTGCGAATGGAGCAAAAGCCCGCCGGGAACGGAAGCAGAGCCGCCCACAAGTGGGGCGAGCCACCTGTGCAGTGAGCTGACTCAGTGCATCGCCGCAGTGGGG
>PVKH010036042.1:0-11633 GCA_004027955.1 Chaetophractus vellerosus
AACAAACAAACAAAAAGGCCCAAACCAAAGGTATGGAAATTCTCACCTGATTTTTATCCAAGTATAAGAGACAGCAAGGGGAAGCGGATGTGGCTCAAGCAACTGGGCTCCCGTCTACCATATAGGAGGTCCAGGGTTTGATTCCCAGGGCCTCCTGGTGAAGGCAAGCTGGCCCATGCGGCGTGCTGGCCCACGCGGAGTGCTGGCCTGGGCAGAAGTGCTGGCCTGCACAGAGAGCTGGCGCAGCAAGATGATGCAACAAAAAGAGACACAGAGGAGAGACAACAAGAGACACAGTACCTCTCTCCCACTCCGGAAGGTCCCAGGATCAGTTCCTGGTGCTGCCTAAAGAAAAGACAAGCAGACACAGAACACACAGAGAGCAGAGAGCGAGTGCAAAACAATGCGGGGCGCGGGGGGACAGGATTAAATAAATCTTAAAAAAAAAGATAGCAAGATATTGAGGAAAGAGCACTGGGTAGAAAGATGTGATCCAGGGTCTGATTCCAGACCTATCACTAAATTAAGAATGTCTTAATTCCTCTGACATTCCTGTTGATCATTTATGATGCATGGTCTGGGCTACACAGGTAATTCTCAAATCATTTTTCAGCAGAGAAATCTTTTCCTCAACAGAATTCTTAGATGATATAAGAGATTAAAAACTGAGTTGCTACACTGGGAAGGGTAGGAGGCGTCGAAGAGCTCTGCCACTGGGCCGCCTCACTCCTTACCCTAAGAGTGCCCCACCCTAACCCTAAATCGTCTCTAAAAAGCGTAGCTTGAAAAGCATGAACCTGATGCTCCTTTAGTTCCCTCCTAACTCTAAAAAATTTTTGCAAGTTATGGAATTAAAATTTGTCCATTTGCTAATTATTTCTCTTTTTTCCCTCTCTGTACTAACCTGGTAGCTATTAGGGAATATTGCATTGGCTAGAGACACTGAATGGTTGATTATTCCAATGATTAATTTTTAGATTATTTAATGAAGAGCTCTGGATTTGTCTGATTTGTCACTGGTAGTACTGATTTCAAAATTCCTCCAAATGGATCATTATATTCCAAGGCCTCTCTAAGGGAGTTGCAATAAGGGTCTATCAAGCTTCCTATTCTTAGACAAGAGGCCTCTTAATGAATCTATCCCATTGTCCTCATCTTTAAAGCAAAATCTAGCAAATCTGATTGACATTCCTTGACTAATTCAAGTTTCTGGTGATCCTCAAGCAGCTTTGTCATTCTCTAATGACTGTAAGGGGAAAAACACTCCAAAGAAAGAATTGATTGATTTATTGGGGGATGGGGGTGGGGGTGGAGCGGAATTACCACTTGTACTAGACCTTGATTGCATTTAATATTTGTAGAGCTAATTGCTTGAACTAGAGGATTAAAAGGGTTGAGGGAAGGGAGGAAAAAGAAAACAAAGTTCTCTTGGAATACAAATGAACACACTGTGGATTTGGACTGGCGGGGAGAATTCAGTGCAGGGCTTTTCAGGGCAGGTTAGGGTTGCGAGGACATTTACAGTAAGTGCAAGACTTGGGCTGCTTCTGACAGAGTAGCCACAGAGAAGAAACAGGAGTGGAGGAAAATCCCACTCGTGTAATCTGTCGATTGAGATTTTGTGTCACACCTTCAGCTGTGTCTGGATTTCTTGTTGGTGTCTCACACCAAGGCTATGTTAATACTTAAAAATCCAGCAGGATGTCTGAGTTATTACAGCAAGGAGGAAAGAGTTACTTAGCCTAAAGAGGTGAAGAAGGAAGGGACAGTTTGAGACACTGCTCTAACAATAGGCAGACCGACCAGATCGCTAGTACCAGGGAAAATGTTCTTCAATGATGAAAACTGGGATAGAAGTGCTGAGATGGTAAACTTTGGAGTGGTTGGAATTTGTCATTACTAACTACAGTTATTGTATAAATGTTCTTTGCGTGGGCAGGTGATACTTAAAATATTGACAATTCCCTTGATGGCTTGCATCAAAAGAATAGTACAATATTAACAAAATTTAATAAGATGAAGTGCTCACTCTGCACCAGGCTCTATTCTAAGTGCGTCACATGTATTGACTCATTTCTTTGCAGACATACTGGGGCAATTATTGGATTTCCTACCCCTTCTCTGTAAAGGTGTTCAGTCAGACAAATCACAAAGCTGATGAAAATATTCTTGTGGTGAAGGACTGGATAATATACAATTAGGTGAATTTATATCTTGTCAAATCTCCAGAAATGAATATATCTCATCCATAATTTTAGCTCTATATCAAATCTTTTATTTGAGCACTGACTATGGGCATAGATAGCTAAAAATAATAGATGGCCAAAATGGAGATTCAAGATTTTAAGGATGACCCCAAAGCAACAAGTTGGGTTCAGGTTTAAAAATGTGATTGCCTGAGGGAAATCTGAGTTGGCAGCAGTTCATGTGAAAAGACAATTAACTAGACAACAAACTCAAGAAGAGCCAACAGTGTGAAAAGACTATTATAAGTGCTACTATAGTAGACTATACACCTTTGGGGTGTCTCCTCATTCCTCAACCCCTTTCTTTGAGAAATTTCCTCAATACCCACTGTAGCTCAGCCTCTCTAGCCTATTTTGATTAGGAATAGACATCTGGGTCAATCGGATTCCTGCTTCTGATAATTTAGAGACATAGATCAAAGCATTGGAAGCCAGTCTGCAGAGAGATGGAAGCAGAGTCTTCCCACAAATAAGGCCTTTTGACTTGCCTTCCATGGCCCAAACTGATTGCTCAATTTTTTGACCACCTGACACCATTCTTCTTCCCTGCTTCTTTAAAGCGTTCTTCGTCTTTAACCTTTTTGCTCTCTAGAGAAAGCTCCTGGGAAGCACTGATTTTCAGCTCTTCCTACAGTCTAGGTCTTGGTCCAGTGCACCAGGTGAAACTGGTCATGATGGTTCACCTGGGTAAAGGCTCTGTGGCAGCTGCCTCAGACCCCATGTGTAGTACACGAGCGTGTGTGAGTGAGAGCTGCCCTTCCCCAGCCACAGGGCATGTGTGTTCAGCACTCCCCAAGTTCTGTGCAAGCTTTCAATCAAGCCGGCCTTGTCTGGTCACTCCTTTGTCAGAGATGAGCACTCCCCCTTCTGCCCTGCCCCACAGATATCCATCCTCCACTCCTGGGGAAGCCATAGGAGTCTGGGGCTGCTGAGCTTCCTAGGACTGACTTCATAGAAAAGAACAGAAGAGGTTGGGGAAGGATCAGCTAAGTCATGGAGCACAGACAGGCAACCCTACTGTTCGAAAACTGCTGGCAACATGCTGGGTACTGGGGCCTCACTGGATGATGACAAGAAGGACTGGATGGCAGTACAATTAGGTACTATCATTTGGGACTTTACTACTACCCCAGGCCCTAGCCCCAGCTCAGTCCCCCATTCATACCTTCTCCTGATTACTGGGTCCCTTTCTCTTCTTTTTCCCAGGCTACAGTGTCCTGTAGCAAATCTGCAGGCAGCAATGCTTGCCCTGCACAGACGCCTCTGACTCCTTCTGCCCCACCCACAGCGTAGATGGAAAGGACTCTGACATATACAGAAAAGAAAGAAAATACGTGTATTAATTTTTCAAATATCGTTCCCTCTACCATAACTATTCTAGGGTCTCTCTCTTTCTCTTTCTCCCTCTCTTTGTTGAATTAGCAAGAATACATATTTTCCACTCACTCTATTATGTCTGAATCCTACCATCAAAAACTATCTGAGAAGATGAAAATCCTGAACCAAGTGCATACTTATGCACCTTAGAAAAATAATACTGTACCCTTGGATGGTAAGACATAAGCTAGTTACTGGGGCAGTGAGGTGTTAAAAAGAAGCATTTTAAACCCATCAACCAAATCAGTTTCACTAAGCACTTGATAAAGCGAGGCAAAATCACTAGGTTAAGAGTCCCTTTGCAGGAAATTCCGATAGAAATGAATATGGGATCTTTATTAGTTTTTATTTCTGTGTATATTCTCTGGCATAGTCTTTATTTGAAAAATCAATAAAGGCAGATTGTAGACAAAGCAACCTAGGGCTACCCATGCATTATCATGAAAGTCCCTTTCCAAGATGAACAGCTTTAGTGGAGTGAGAGGGTAGTCAGCATTGGGAAACCCAACCTGGAATGAGTACTCCCCATACCTGGGAGTCAGGACGCTTTGACTTGTCATGAGCTGCAAATCACCAGCAAGCAGATCAGACATGCCACTGTGTCTTTCAATAATGTAAAATGCCTGGGCACTGAGCCATGGACATTACTGAAAATAGACGGAAAATCAATGAACCTAGGAACCCTACGGAGGAGAACACTAAGCTTCACTCTATGCCTTCACCTCTACTGGAATGAAAACAAGGCTAGCTAATGACTTTTTTCATGTTAATTGCACAAGGACTACTTCATCGTTAAGTTAATTTAACACAGATATTTATAAAGAAAAATAGCACCACATTAAAAAATTAACTTGAAATGAATTAGAGACCCAGATGTAAAGTCTAAAATATAACACTTGGGCTGGGAATGTCCCGGGCTGTGTGTGCGCTGCCGCAGCGTGTGCAATTGGCTCCTGAAGCTCGCAAAGTGCGGCAATGGGGAGCCATTGGACTGAGCCGTGATGTACTGCGCGCTGGAGGAGATCCAGAAGGTCAACCTGCGCTGCTCCCGGATTGTCCTGCACTACAAGGTGTACGACCTGGCCAGGTTTCTGGAGGAGCATCCTGGTGGGGAGGAAGCCTTAATGGAACAAGCTGGAGGAGATGCTCCAGCAGACTTTGAGGATATTGGCCACTCTACAGATGCCAGAGAATTGTCCAAGACATATTATTGGGAAGCTTCATCCAGATGACAGATCAAAGATAATCAAACCTTTGGGCACCTTACTATAACTACTGAGTCTCACACCAGCTGGTGGACCAACTGGGCGATTCCAGCCATCTCAGCGCTGTTTGTCCTCTACACAGAAGACTAAGTGCTTTCTCCAACGCCAGCCAAAGAAGGAACTGCGTTAGACGAGGGCAGAAAGAAAGCCAGCTGTCTCCTTCTACTGAGAGAAACCTTCCTGCTTAGAAACAAAACAAACTGTTCTATTCTTTCTACTCTTGGACTTTTCTTTTAGAGGGTGTGCCTTTTTATTCATCATCCTTATTTTGATGTTTCATTAAAATGTTAATTACTTGTTGAGCTGGATATGATCTTTAAGACATATATCTGGCTTTTAAATATACTATCATATTTGCCCGCCAATGTGGTATATAATTGTCTTTAGTGTTTATAATCTCAAATTATTTAGCAGAATCATTTAATGAGCTAATCATTCAGACCTAAGGAGTTTATATGATTTGAGATAAGGTAATAGTCTATGGAGCTTTGCTTGCACTTCTTCATACCTAATTGAATAAGCAAATATTGCATGCAGTTTCTTTCTCAAGGAAATTAAGAAAGGTCCAGGAATTATAGCTTAAAGATATCTAATAATTGTTCTACCTGAAATTGATGCTAAAAAGAAAAAGTGATTGATAGGACCCATAAAAAGGCTCCATCTCTTCTTTGATTGAAAAAAACACCAGCAAAAGGGCAATGTACTGTATGACTCCATCAATATGACATTCTGGAAAAGTCAGAATTACAGAGACAATAAAAAGATCAGTGGTCACCAAGGGTTCAGGGAGAGAGGGGGATGACTGCGTGGAGCACGGGAGTTTTAGGGCAATGGAACTCTTCTGGATGATGGTGTAATGGTGGACACATGGCCTATTCATTTGTCAAAACCCACAGGACTGTACAGCACAGAGAGTGAACCCAAATGGCAACCGTGGGCTTTAGTTAGTGGACATTTATCAATATTTTTTCATCAATTGTAACAAATTTGCCACACTAATCCAAGATGTTGATAATAGGGGAAGCTGAGGGAGGGGGATAATATGGGAACACTGTACTTTCTGAGCAATATTTTGGTAAACCTAAACCTATGAAAATAAAGCTTATTATTTAAAAAATCAGCAACATAAACAAAATCTGTGAACTATGAGAGGCCTTTACAATTGTCCATTCTCTCAGCTTAAAAAATATTCTAAAGTGGTTCTTAGTTTTGCTGGATCTAAAATTTTTAAAAATGCCTCATTCAGAGATATAGGCTGTCTAGGTACTCTTCGAAGGAAATGTTGACTCTCTAATTTGCAAAAAAAAAAAAAATTGAAGGAGATCATGGGGCATTTAGAATCTGATTTTCAAAGAAATTTAGCTCCAGTAAGTGAGCCACAAGGAATTTTAGTAGACTCTGTTCATTTTCTCATTGGTAGCTCTAGCCAGACAGATTCAGGATTCTAGTCTTCCATTTATTATTCTCTGCCCCGTATTTTTTTCTTTTAAACATGGAAACTGAGGGTTGACTTTATTAGACACAAAATACTTTGATAGTTGGCTATGATTATGCATGTTTCAAATGGCGTGTCAGCCAAATGGTGAGCAATTGAATTCTTCAGAAAGAACTAAAGCACATTGGAAAAGAAGTAACAGAGTATAGATTTTGGTAATCGAGGGCATGCATCACCCTTTTCTCTGCCTTTGTCACTGAAAGAGAGTGAATGTATGGAGTAGGAGTGGGGAAATGTGGCTGTATTGCAAGTGAAAATTTATCTTGCAGCAGAATCTTCTCTTCACGCTTTAATAAACATAAGCTTGGAACAACAACCACAAAAAAACTTCTAGAAGAAAACATAGGAGAAAATCTTTGTGGCCTTGGGTTAGGTAAAATAGATTTCTTAGACATAAAGAGTATTTTAAAAATTGGTAAATTAAAAACTTTTGCTCTTTGAAATTAACTGTAAAAACAAAGAAAACAAGAAACAGACTGGAAGAAAATATTTGAAAATTACATATCTGATAAAGAACTTGTACACAGAATATGTAAAGAACTCTCAAAATTCAACAATAAGAGAACAACCCAATTAAAAATGGATAGTTGAACAGACACTTCACCAAAGAAGCGATATGAGTGGCAAATAAGCCCATGAAAAGGTGCTCAACATATTAGTCATTCAGGAAATGAAAAATAAAACCACAATGGTATACCACAACCCATTTATTAAAAGGAATGACACTTTTAAGATATAATGCCCAGAGCTGCCAAGGATGCAGAACAACTGGAACTCATGTGAAAAATGGCACAACCACTTTGGAAAACAGTTTTGCAGTTTCTTTAAAAGTTACCATATGACTCAGTAGTCCCACTCCTGGGTACTTACCAAAAGAAATGAAAGTATATCTTCACATAAAAACCTGTATATAAATGTTTGTAGTGGTTTTATTCATAATAATTTTAAAAAATGGAAACAATTGAAATGTCCATCAACTGGTGAGTAGACAAACAAACTGTGGTATCTCTACACACTGGGATACTAGTGAGCAAGAAAAAGATAAACTATTGATACGTGCACCAAAAAGGATGGACCTCAAATGCTTTATGACAAGTGAAAGAAGCCAGACTCAAAAGGCTACATACTGTTTATTTCCTTGATATGACATTCTGTAAAAGGCAAAACTATTGGCACAAAAATTAGATTCTCAAGGGCTGGAGGTGAAGAGAGAGTATTAGCTACTAAGAGGCATACGACACTTTGTGGGGTGATGAAAATGTTCTATATCTTGATTGTGCTGGGTTTACATGACTGAAACAAAATTCCTATAACTGTTCACGTAAGAAGTGAGAATTTCACTAAATTATACCTCAAAGAAGAGGAAATCAATTCAAATATCTTGAGACGCCACCTCTCCGTATATTGCTCTCCAGATATCTCATGCAAGCATTTAAACAGGAATTAACCTCTTTCTAGAATATTTGTAAAAAGTCTATTGTAGGCAATTCAATCTTTTAACCAAGTTAGCACATATACTATTACATACAGGTATTATTACTTCCAAAAGAGCTTTAACTTAAGAGATATTTCTCTCAAATTTGGGCCTACAATAAACACTCAATGTATTTTAGAAGAAGTAGACCTGGGTTTGACTACAGGTCCTGACACTAACCCAAAGATCATGGGAAAGTAACTTTACTTTGATTTTCACTTTTTTCTACATCAAACGAGTAGATTTGCTATGATTTGTGGGTCTTAGCCTTTTCTCTGCCTTCTTTATGTGCAGATAAAGAATATTCATCAGGAACAATTCTCATCACAGTGATTGATGTTCAATGGGTTGGGGAAAATAGCTAAGGGGGAAAAGAATCTCCAAGGGATGATTTTTTATATCTTTGGGGATGGAGAGGCATTTTAAAAGCCTCCACACATCTGAAATTCTTGAAGGATTTACCCCCTACTTTGAAAAATTATTGGTTTAAATATCCTCTCTGAGGCATTTTAGTTCATGCTTGGATTCTGTCTAGGGTCTGATATGTCTGTTTAACACCAGCCTTATGCTGCACGTAAGTTCACCTTTCTGTGATGATTCGGAGGGCACTTGGTTACCCTGCAGTGTGCTAGGATGAACCCCACAGCCTCTTGAACCATCAACTCTCATCAAACACAGCAGTGGGTACCGATGGGGTAGAGAATTAGACTGAAACCATCCTGACTATGACACCCTGGAAGTTCATTTTTTAATAAATCCATTTCAGTTTGTCATGGACTTCTTTGTCATGGAAATAGAAAGCAGGAGAAAATCCATTATTTTAGATTTTTTGCTGTTTGTATTATGGGGGAATAAAAGATGGAACAAAGCTCGGAGACTGTGAGTCCAGTTCTCTCCAGAACTCTGAGAAATGAACCACAAAATTATGAATGGATGAGTCATTGAATGTATCCAAAACAGAACTCCTCATCCCTCCTCCCCAAGCCTAATCCTTTGCCATATCAGTCAATGGGGGTTCTTGCAGTTGCCTCATCACTTCTTTCCCCTGAGCAATTCATTCTTCCCACAAACTGGGCGTCTACCCCAGAGGAAGAGACAAATGGCAAAGTCAAGTTAATGAGCCTGTGAAGCTAAGGGCCAGACTCTGGAATGTGGTGCTCCTGGGATGCAATACCCCGAAACCAATCCCCTTCAAGTTTATTTCCTTTCTGTTCTCTCTCTCTCTCTCCTCATCCATCTATCTTCCATCTCTGTTTGTCTCTTCTTCAGAGTCCCAGCAGGAACCTTTGGCACACTCAGATGTGGTCATCTGAGGAGTTTTTAATAGAAGGACTACCTACATGGGAGTGGAAAAGGTTTAGGGAAACCCCAAGGGATAGTGCGGTTCCCTGTGAGGACTGAAGGGGACAGAGGAACAGTTATTAGACTCTATAGATGAGGGCTGCCTGGCAGGAACTCTGTCTCTCTATTGCCTTCTGGAGTCCACCATAACGCCACAGGGAGGAAGACGGGAAATGAATACTTCAATGTGACTCTCCTTCTTACCTCTCCTATGCTGTGCTCCATTGGCCAAACCCAAATGGAATCAGAGGTCACCCTCCCAGGATTCAGGGTAGAGTGGAGAAGAGTGGAAATGTATATGGAGGGGCAAAAGTAAGAAATCCTGTGGGCTATTCATATCTATATTTATCTCTTTATCTATATTCATCTATCTATCTGAAATAGTAATACATACATCATCCCTCCACCATCCACTTTCTAGACAAATGATAACATACCATGAAAACTCATCTGCATCTAGCTTACTTTTACTTAATAAAATGTCTTTGTGAGCATTCTATATGGATACATATTTACCTGTTTGATTGTTTTGACAGCAATAAATTCAACTTTGAATAGCTCCATTTGGGTTCGATCCCACCGAGGACCTACATGTTCTTTCATCCACATATCCATAGCCACCTACTGCAACTTCCCAGAAACACGCACACCCTCTCTGTAATTCAATATGTAGAAACAGTTCTCCTCTGCATCCACATTGGACATCCTATCCTGGCAACTGCTTAGTCTAAGATGCACAAAGTCGAAGCTGCTGAGTTTAGACTCTCTGTGTGCCAGAGGTGGAACTGAGGGCTTAAATTCCACTTTATGCAATATCCAGCCTGGGAGATTTACTCTCAGTCATGAAACAGCTCCCAATATCTGATCTGGGCGGGGCTTCCTTGCACAGGCATTTTTTTAAGCCATTGGACCATTTAAACCATTTGTCATCCAAAGCAACAACCTCGCAAAGCAGCCCTTGAGTCTGTAATACTCAGTTCTAGAAGTCAGGAAATGTTATATGGTTAAAATGGGCATAGTTACGGTAGGTACATCATAGGGTTGTGAGGATGAAATGGAATAATGGTATTTAAAGAAAACACCTTAAAATAGTACCTGGCACATAATAAGTGCTCAATAAGCATGAATTATTATTTATTATAATTATTATTCTTGCTATAATTACTTTCTAAAGTGGAGTGATGCCTCCCAGGAAATAGTTAAAATATTAAAGATGTTTAAAGAAAACCAATGGACCAAGCATTAACACTTGCTACATATTAAATGGTTTCTCTTTTTAACTCAAGTTCAAAGATATTAAACATAAAAGTTAAATTTTTGACATTTTCTTGCCCAGCGTCGTAGTATGCTCAGTTACTGTTCTCACATCTCTTCTGATAAAGGTTCTCACTGGAACATAACTTTAGAAATATTGAGTTCTTAAATGTGGATATTTTATTCCATTTTAGTCCTTGACAGTAGCTCACAACCAATGAATTCCCTATAGGAATATACACAATTTAGTGTGTATGATATGATTTGCTTTAACTCCTTGGAAAAAAGGCAGAGTTTTTGCCTTTGAAAATTTGAGTGACTTTTATGTATTATAAGTGTGTATATATAGGGTCCGATTCAACTGCAGTTTTATATGCCATCAATTATGCCTCACATTCTTATGACATTTGCCTTATTTTTAATTTGCAGGGGTAATATTATTCAGGTCACAAGAGAGAGAAAACTTTCTGTAGCTAATTCTCCAACTGAAAGTTGATGCACACACAAACACAATCCAGTTGGCATTTCCAGGTCATGGAATACCAAGAGGCTATATTTTATATTTAACATTGGGGTATGAATGTACCTGTATTATAGGAAATTTGTTTATAAAGAAAACTTGCCAATGTAATTACTGGTGCATTACAATTGGGCATTGCTCAGCGATTTTTTGGTCCTACAGTGGCTGCACTGTAGAAAGGGTGAATCTGTTACGTAGTTGAAATGACCTCAGAAATGTGGTTCCTGGAAGAGTTATTGCTGAGACTGTCCCCCTTCCTGAAACTGATACAAGTGATGGACTGCAAACATCCTCTCTAGAAATGTCAACCATTTAGCAAGATGTCTTTGCCACGGAGGTGCTCTTTATGTTTAAAAAATTAACTATGTATATAGATATATAAAAAATAAATAAAAAATTAATTTAAAAAATTAACTAAGTTAACTACGGGCACATAAAAACAGCTGGAGAAATTTATCAAACTGTAAACAGTGGCTGTGCCTTGGGGAGTGGCACTTGGAGTGGAGGAGGAAGAGAAGAGAACTTTCACTTGTGACTTTCCACCTGCTTCTGTATTGTTGGAATTTTTGCAACCTGCATGTTAGCACTGCAGAGAAAAGACTTTTACCATTCGTATGGCCTCTCAATTCGTAAGCCAGGGAAGCAGACTTGCCTTTTCTTT
>PVKH010036043.1:0-11649 GCA_004027955.1 Chaetophractus vellerosus
TATTTATTTATTTATTTTTATTATATATCCCCCCTTTTCTGCTTGTTCTTACTGTGTTCTTTGTGTGTGTGTGTGTGTTCTTCTGTGTCTGCTTGTCTCCCCCCCATTGCGGGGGCCTGCCAGGTCAGCTCACAGTGCAGTGGCCTTCTCTGCTCGTGGGTGGCTTGCCCTGCTCACAGGCAGTTTTCCCTGCCCACAGCGGCTTTTGCTCTGCCTGTGGCGGCTTTGCCCTGACATGGCGGCTTGCCTTCTCAAGGCAGTCTGCCCACTCAAGGAGGCCCCAGGAACCGAACCCAGGGCCTCCCAAGTGGTAAACCAGTGCCCTACCAATTGAGCTACAGCCAGTCCCTGGATACCTTTTATTTCTTTTTTCTTTCCTAATTGTTCTAGCTAGAACTTCTATCACATTGTTGAATATCAGTTGTGACGGTGTGCATCCTTGTCTTGTCCCCAATCTGAGAAAGCTTTAACCTTTCACCATTGAGTATGTCAGCTGTGGGTTTTTCATATACATCTTTTATTATATTGTGGGAGTTTCCTTCTATTCCTAACTTTCCATGTATTTTTTATCAAGAAAGAATGCTGGATTTTTCAAATGTCTTTTCTTCTTTAATCAAAAAGATCATATGGCTTTTCCCCTCCAATTTTTAAATGTTGTGCACTACATTAATTGATTTTCTTGTGTTGAACCATCCTTGCATACTTGGGATAAAACCCACTTGAGCATGGTGTATAATTCTTTTAATGTACTGTTGGATTTGATTAGCAAGAATTTTGTTGAGGAATTTTGCATCAATATTCATTAGAGAGATTTGTTACTAATTTTAGAGAAATGTTGGTTTCATAGAATGGGTTAGGTAGTGTTACCTCCTTTTCAATTTTTTTAAGGCTTTGGGCAGGATTGGCATTCATTCTTCTCAGAATGATTGGTAGAATTCAATTTGAAGCCATTTGGATCTGAGAGTTTCTTGGTTGGGAGTTTTTAAATGACTGACTCAATATCTTTACTTGAGATTGGTTTGTTGAGGTCTTCTATTTCTTCTAGAGTTAGTGTACATGGTTTGTATTTTTCTAGGAAATTTTCTGTTTCTTCTAAGTTGTCTAATTTTTTGGCATGCAGTTGTTCATAGTACTCCATTATGGACTTTTATAAAATTTCATTGAAGTGTATAATTTATACATGATAATACATAAACAATAACTGAGGGGCCGGCTGTAGCTCAATTGGTAGGGTGCCGGTTTACCACATGGGAGCCCTGGGTTTGGTTCCCAGGGTCTCCTTGAGTGGGCAGGCCACCTTGAGAAGGCAAACTGTGGTGGGCAGAGCAAAGCCATGGTGGGCAGGGCAAAGCTGCCATGGGCAGGGCAAAGCTGCCATGGGCACGGCAAGCTGCCACAGTCAGGGCAAGCCCCCAAGAGCAGGGCAAGCTGCCCAAGAGCAGGAAAGGTTGCCCATGAGCAGGCAAGGCTGCCGTGTGGTGAGCTGACTTGGCAGGCCCCCACAAACTGGGGGGAAACAAGCAGACACAGAAGAATGCAAAGATGAACACAGCAAGAAAAAGAAGAAAGGGGGGGATATATAATTAAAAATTAACTGAATAGTAAAAGTGGTGAACTTACAGAACATGCATAACATCATACAAGGGTCCCATACATCAAACCACCACCAACACCTTGCATTGTTGTGAGATATTTGTTACAAATTAAAAAAGAATATGATCAAAATCTTACTACTAACTATAGTCCCTATCTTACATTTGGTTATGGCCTTTTTTATTTCTGTGTAGTCAGTGGTAAGTTCTCCCATCTCCTTTCTAATTTTATTTATTTTCATGTCCTCTGTTTCTTTCTTTGTTCATGTAGCTATGGCTTTGTAAATTTTATTGATCTACTTGAAGAATCAACTTTTGGTTTTGTTGATTCACTGTGTGGTGGTTTCTTTGTGTTTTTGTTCTCAATTCCATTTCTTTCTTTTTAAATTCTTTCCTTCTGCTTGATTTGGGATTAGTTTTCCATTCTTTTTGCTAATTCTTCCAGGTGTGCAGTTAGGTCATTGATTTTAACTCTTTCTTCCTTTTTAATGGAGCCACCTAGGGCTATACATTTCCCTTTCAGCACTGCCTTCGCTGCATTCCATAACTTTTGTATGGCTTGTAATTTTTTGCTGGTGTCTAGGTATCTGAATACATGTTGGTGAATTTACTCTGATGGCCAATTTCTCTCTCTTGTCTATTGCTATTATATTTTCACAGATCTTCTTTGATATTTGGTTCAACTTATCCTAAGTTTTTTAAATTGCCCAGCTTAAGTTATCAAAATCTTGCCAGGGATTCACTAATGGGGACAGATTTTCTCCCAGAAGTTAGGGAACAGAGAGATCAATTGCAATTTTTGTCCATGCAATTTCCGGAACATCCAACAGATGGTGCTCATTGGTGCATGGTTCCACATAGCTGTATCTGTGTATCTCCTGGTTTTCCTTTGTTTTGATCTGGGGGGACCTGAGATTCAAAGCAAACTCCTCCAGCAGTATTCCCTGAAAAAAAAAAGGCCCTAGATTTCTCCCTTTTCCCTTGTAACAGCTGACAGGGAGAAAGACTTCTTCTCCTCTCTCAATCAGCTGCAATGAGTCAGGGGTTTTACATACCCCACCCCACTTAATATGTCAGGGTCAGGGAGGGGAGCCCTTTCTGGCTGCCAGGATGTTTAGTAACTCAGTTTGTTATTTTGGATTCTTCTCTCTGTCCCTCACCCTCATGGGAGTTGTGAAGCACTGTCCTGGTTGGCTGACTCCCAAAGCAGGTCCCTTGGGCCGCTTTTGGCACTTTCGCTGTTGTTTTTGTGAGGGAGCTGAGACTTATCTGCCTAATCAGAAGCTATATTCCCACACTCCTCCTGCATTCCATAACTTTTGGTATTTTGTGTTCTCATTTTCATTTGTTTCAAGTATTTGCTTATTTCTCTTGCAATTTCATCTTTGACCCAATAAATTTTAAGAGAGTTTTAGTTGACTTCCATATATTTGTGAAGTTTCTATTTCACTACCTGTTATTGATTTCCATCTTTATTCCATTATGGGCAGAGAAGATGCTTTGTGTAATTTCAAAATTGTTAAATTTATTGAGATGTGTGTTTTTTGGCCCAACATCTGATCAGTCCTGGAGAATGATCCATGTAAATTTGAGATAAATGTATATCCTGCTGTTGTGGGGTGTTATGTTCTGCATAAGTTTGTTAGGTCTAGTTCATTTATTGTATTATTCTAGTGCTCTGTTTACTTAATGATTCTCTGTGTAGATGTTCTATATATTGTTGCGAGTGTTGTATTGATGTCTCCAACTATTGTTGTAGAGTTGTCTATTCCTCCCTTCAGTTTTGCCAGTGTTTATCACATGTATTTTGGAGCACCCTGTTTATATACATAAATATTAATGAGGACTATTTCTTCTAGGTGGACTGCTCCTTTAATTATATATAATATCTCCCTTTTCCTCCTGTAACAGTTTTGCATTTAAGGTGTATTTTGTCTAATATTAATATGGCTACCTCAGCTCTTTTTTGGTTACTATTTGTATGTTATATATTTTTCCAACATTTCACTCCCAGCCTATTGAATCCTTGGATTTCAGGTGAGTCTATTGTAGAGAGCTTATAAATGTCTCATGTTTTGATAATCCATTCTGCCAGTCTGTGACTTTTGACTGGGAAGTTTAATCCATTAACAATCAATGTTATTACTGTAAAGGCAGAACTTAGTTCAACCATTTTATCTTTTGGCTCCACATATGCCACATCTTATTTTGTCTTTCTTTTTACCCTTTTAGTTACCCTTACTGATATTCTTCACTTCTACATTCTCCTTCAATCCTCTCTCTTCTGTCTTTTCATTTTACCCTACAGAACTCCCTTTAGTATTTCTTGTAGGGTTGGTCTCTTATTAACTCACTTACTCAGTTTCTGTTTATCTGTGAATACTTTAAACTTGCTTCATTTTTGATGGACATATTTGGTGGTTAAAGAGCTCTTGGATGACAATTTTTCTCTTTCAGTATCTGAAATATATTATACCACTGCCTTCTTGCCACTAGGGATTCTGCTGAGAAATCAGCACTTAATCTCATTGATGTTCCCTTGTATGTGGCAAGTTGCTTTTCTCTTGCTGCTTTCAGAATTCTCTTTTTATCTTTGACATTTGATATTCTGATTAGTATGTGTCCCATAGTATCTCTATTCAGATTTACTGTTTTGAGTATGTTGTGCTTCTTGTAATGCATATCTATGTCTTTCATAAGAGTTGGGATACTTTCAGTCATTATTTCCTCAAATACTCTTTCTGCCCCTTTTCCCTTCTACTTTTTTCTAGTACACACATGATGTGTATGTTTGTATGCTTTATGCTTTCATACAATTATCTGAGACCTTGCTTAGTTTTTTCTATTCTTTTCTCTTTCTGTTCTTCTGTCCATGTGATTTTGGTTGTCCTGTCTTCTTACTCGCTGATCATGTTTTCCTGCATGTTCCACTCTGCTGTTGCATGTTTCCTATGTATTTTTTGAAATCTCACCTTTTTTATTTATAAGCAGATAAAAGCCATATGTACATGTTCTCAAGATAAACTAGCCCTCAAGCAAGATAATGTGACATCATCATTTGTCACACATAGTTCATCTTAAATTTACCTGATTAATTGGGGTGACACTTTTGTTTGCTAGTTGCCTCTATCCAAAGGAATAGTTTGATTTCTCATATATCCCTCATAGAAGCCAGAAGCCTAAGTTAAACACCCATGGAAATGGAGAGATAAGGCTGTTATCTTTCTTGATGTTTACATTTCAGAGAGTTGGTTGGAGGTACTTGAGAAAGACATTTCCAGGTTCCAAAGCTGGCATAACACTTCTTTAGGTTTGAAAAAAATTTATATATACATCTTAAAGAGGTAGAGAATAGATTTACAATCACAAGTTTTCTGTAGTTGTGTCTCTTGCCCATTTCTAAGAAAAAAAGGATGGGGAGTCTCTTTCTGTGCCAGAAAAAGTATTTTTTTCTTTTTCAATTTATATTTACCTTTATTCCATCATTATTAGGATTATTACATCAGTTCAAATATCAACATTTCATTCCCATCACCATTTCAACTCCCCACCATCATCTTCATCAACAGCATCGCCCTCACCACTATCATCATCTCCAGTTTTTCAGGGGAGAAAAATATAGTGATGTCAATATACTTGCCCATGACCACACAACTTGCATAGAATAGGGCCATGATGACTTGGTGCTCCAGCTCAGGTGCTTAACCACTTTTAACGTTCTATGTCAGTACCTCTGATAGCTATCAGGAAAATAAAAAAGTAATGGAAATTGAGACACAGCCTCCTATGGTGTGAAAGGTGACCCAGCTAAGAATCTTTGAAAACTTCAGGATCAGAATCTCAGGTCATAATCATACTTTTTAAAAATATTTTTTCTTTTTTTTGGGGGCCGGCTCGATAGCCCAGTGGATAGGGCACCGGCATACCACATGGGAGGCCCTGGGTTCGATTCCCAGGGACCTCTCCTAGCGGGCAGACCACCTTGAGAATGGCAAGCCACCATGGGTGGGCCGGAGCCGCCGTGGGCAGGGCAAGAAGCTGCCACGGACATGGCAAGAGCTGCCACTGGCAGGGCAGGTCGCCTGCGGATGGAGCGCAGCCAGCCACCCACGAACTGAAAGCCAGCCGTGAACGGACGCAGAGACCGCCCACAAGCGGGGAAAGCCACGCCTGTGCAGTGACCACTCTCGGCGCGTCGCCGCAGCAGGGAGAAGGGGAGATATGTAATAAAATAAATAAATCTTTAAAAAAATATATTTTTTCTTTTTTTAAAGGAACTTTAGATTTCATACATGTTACATCAAAAATATAGGGGATTCCCATATACCCCAGCCCCTCCCCCTCCCATACTTTCCCCCATTAACAACATCTTTCATTAGTGCAGTACATTTGTTCCAATTGATGGACACATTGAAGCATTGTTATTAACCATGGTCTATAGTTTACATTATGTTTTATACTTTGCACCATACAATTTTATAGGTTTTGACAAAATGTGTAATGGCTGGTATCCATGATTGTAATATCATGCAGAATTATTCCAATGTCTCAAAAATGCCCCATGTTACACCTATTGTTCCCTCTTCATCACCTCAGAACCTCTGGTAATCACTGTATTTATATCAATATTACAAGTTCTTCCATTAATAGAATAATAATGTCTACTTTAGTCCATTGTTGCATTCCCCCCTTATATTGGTTCATTCCTCTATCATGGGGATTTTGGGATTTCAATCTATTTTTAATCTCATCCATTCAATCTATTTTTAATTTCATTCCCATAACTCCTGTTATTTATCTTTGCATGCTTTCAATTACTTCCTTCTGGTCTCCCAGTGTATCTTAATATATTTTCTCTTTAACTATGTTTGCCCTCACCTTCTTCAATTGATTTTGAGGATTTGTTTGAATATCTTTGACTAGTTGGTCCAAATTCTGTATCACCTCAGGCTTTTTTATTTGTTCCTTTTACTGGACCATAACTTCCTGTTACTTAGCATGGCTTGCAAATTTTTTTGCTGATGTCTAGGCATCTGATTATCATGTTGAATGATCTCAACTTCTCCTTCTTGTCTAGGGTTTTCTTGTTGACTGGCTTTGTTCTAAGGCTCTTCTTTGTCTTTTGTTTCAACTTTAAAATTGGCCTATTTAACTGATCTGAACAGGGCCAGGGACCCATGAATGGGGAACAGACCAGTTCCATAGGGTCCTAGGTTGGGAGACAGGAAAGACTCCAAGAAGCTTCTTTTATTTGTGCTATTTCCTGGCCTGTGCAGCAGATGGTACTCTTTGGAAAACCTTTCCTTATACTGAATATCCCTCCACCCCTGATTCCCTGCATCAGCAACCCTCCTGACCTATTTTCCAGAACACTCCCACCAATGTAGATGTAACCACATACCTAAAAATCCCCAGAATTCACCTGCTCCTTCCTCCAGCTGACCTCCAGTTCCATGGATAGTCCAATCCAACCCTTACACCTTACTCCCCCTCACATTCCAGCACCATCAAACCCCATCACATCACTGCACCACTATCACCCTATCCACTGCCCAGCCATCTCCATCTACCTTACCACAGATTTTGCCCATTTTGAGCAATATGTCTCCTGATAGCCTATCTTCCAGACTTTATCTCTGTGAGTATGTTCAATTTGCTCGAGTCATATCAGTGAGGTCGTGTAATATTTGTCCTTCAGTGACTGGCTTACTTCACTCAACATAAGGTCTTCAAGATTCATGAACACTTGAACATATTCATATTCCTTAGAGGAATGCTCCAGGTGCATGCCTCCCAATGTATCCCCCCCATCACCAACACCCCACACCAGTGATCCTCCCCTGTCACAGTTTTGAACCTTCTGCAATTCAAAACCTCCCCCACAAAGCCAAGAAAAAAACCCAAATAAAATTAATAATAAAATAAAATAATAATAAAATACAAAACTAAAAAATAAAATAAAATAAGTTTTTATATTCATTGTGTCTTTCATCACAGTAAGATCTGGTATCTTTTATGTACAGTGACAAATTCTTCCATATGTTCCCCTAGTATCTTATTTTTCCCTCTTTATCATAAAAAAACATTAGGTTACAGGAAAGTCATGTAGAAAATATGGGGGGATTCCCACATACCCAATGACCTCCCTCTTCCACTCTTCCCTATCAATAGCATTTTACATGTGGATGGTAAATTTGTTACAATTGATGTACAAATATTGAAATATTGCTACTAACCATGATCAATGTTTTGCCTTATGGCTTACAATTAGCACCAAACATTTTTATAGGTTTTGACAAAATTTAAAATGGCTTGTATCTGTTATTGCAAAATCATGCAGAACAATTCCAATGCTCTAAACCTGCCCTATGTTCCATCTATTCTATTCTTCCCATCCCTTGGAAACTGTGGTAAACCACTAAGTTTCAATTTTTGAAGAATACCGAATAAATTTCTTATTTAGCATTTCCAATTCAGTAAAAAAAATACTGCTGTAATTTTTAAAAAGATTTATTTCTCCCCACCCCCTTGTTGTTTCCACTTGCTGTGTCTGTTTGTCTTCCTTGTTTTTTTAGGAGGCACTGGGAGCTGAACCCGGGACCTCTGATGTGGGGGGGGGGGAGGTGGCTAATTGCTTGAGCCACCTCTGCTCTCTGCTTTGTTGTGCCTCTTATTATGTTTTTCCTCCCCATGTCTCTTGTTGTGTCATCTTGTTGCATCAGCTTGCAACACCTGTCTGTCGTGTAAGCCCGCTGTCTTCTTTAAGAACCTCTGCTCCCTGCTTTGTTGTTTCTCTTATTATGTTTTTTCTTCTAGTGTTTTCTGCATCAGCTTGCTGTGCCTTCCCATCACACCAGCTCTCTGTCTTCTTTAGGAGGCACCTGGATCTGAACCAACAACCTCCCATGTGGTAAGTGGGAGCCCAGTTGCCTGAGCCACATCTGCTTCCTATTATGCTGTAATTTTATTAGGGTTGGATTAAATCCGTAAATCAATTTGGGTAGGACACACATCTCAATGATGTTTAATCTTCCAATCCATGGAAATGGAATATTCTTCCATTTGTATAAGTCTGTTTGATTTCCTTTAACAATATTGTGTAGATTTCTGTGTACTATTCCTTTACATCTTGAGTTAAGTTTATTCCTAGGTATTTGATTCTTTCATTTGCTTTGTAAATGAAAATTTTTTTTCTGATTTCCTCCTCAGATTTCTCACTATTGGTTTTCAAAATGCTACTGAGTTTTGTGTGTTAATCTTATATCCTGCCACTTTTCTGAACTTGGTTAACAGCTCTAGAAGCTTTGTTGTAGATTTCTCAGGGCTTTCTATGTGTAGGATCACGTTATCTGCAAATAGTGATAGTTTTACTTTTTCCTTTCCAACTTGGATCCTTTTTACATGTTTTTTTTCCTAAGTGCTTGAGCAATACTTCTAACACAGTGTTAAATAAGAGTGGTGATAGTGGGCATCCTTGTCTTGTTCCAGATTGTAGAGGGAAAAACTTTAGTATTTCAACATTTAATATGATATTAGCCATGTGTTATTCATATATACCATTTATCATGTTGAGGAAGTTACCTCCTATTATCTTTTGGAGTGTTTTTATCAGGAAAGGGTGCTGTATTTTGTCAATTGCTTTTTCTGCATCAATAGTGATGATAATGCAATTTATTTCTTTTGATGTGTTAATATGGTATATTACATTGATTGATTTTCTTATGGTGAACAATCCTTGCATATCAGGTATGAAACTCACTGGGTCATGGTGTATAATTAATTTGATGTTGTTGGATATAATTAGCAAGTTTTTTTTGAGAATTTTAGCATCTAGGTTCATTAGAGAGACTAGTTTGCAATTTTATTTTATTGTGGAATCATTACTTGGCTTAGTCAGAGAAATTACTTTGTATAATTTTAATTTTTCTGAATTCATTGAGAGTTGTTCTGTGACCTAGTATGTGGTCTATTCTGCAGTATGATCCATATGTGCTCAAGAAGAATGTATATCTCACTGTATTTGGTTTTAATTTTCTCTATATGTCTATTAAAATATTTTTATTATATGTCTAATGTATAATTCATGGTTTCTATCTCTTTATTGACCCTTTGTCAAGTGTTTGGTCTAGTTGCGATAGTGGTGTATTAAAGTCCACTACTATGGTTGTAGAGCCATGTATCTCTCCATTTAGTTTTTCCAATGCTTGCCTCATGTATTTTGGGGCACCCTGGTGAGATGAATATATGTTTATGATTGTTCATTCTTCTTGATAGATTACTCCATTTACTAATATATAGTCTCTTTTTTCTCTCTCAGTATAATTTTTCATTTAATGTCTATTTTGTCTGATATTAGTATAGCTACTCCCACCCTTTTGTTTGTGTGTTAAATCATTTTCCAACCATTCATTTGCAAACTGCTTGCATCCCTCGGTCAAGAGTGAGTTTCTTGTAGTAAACATATAGGTGCATCATATTCCTTATCCATTTTGCCAATCTGTGTGTCTTGATTGGAGTTTAAACACTTAACATTCAATTTTATTACCATCAAGTCATTATTTACCTTAGCAATATTTTCTTCAGGTTTATATATGTTACATTTTGTTTTTCTTAGTTCTCTTTTTTACCTTTTTATTTATTCCTACTAATAATATTCCTTCTACACTCTCATACAAACTTCTTTCCTAATTTTTTCTTTCAACCTGCAGAACTCCCTTTAGAATTTCTTTCTTTTTTTGTGGTTCCTATTCTAGTTTATTTTGTTAAATTTTCTACCTTCTGTTTTCATATTACATCATATTATTTTTAAAAAATTTTTAAATTATGATTATTTTTTAAGGATACATTGATAACATAAATGTTACACAGAAATTTTAGGGTTACCCATATGCTGCACCCTCCGCACCTCCCACCTCATCAGTGTGGCACATCACATGAAATAGATATACACATTTTGGGGCTTTGCCACTAAGCATGGACCACAGTTCAGACTGTAGACCACACTCTCTCCCACACAGTTCTGCATGATATATGATGATATAAAATGGCCTATATCTGCCATTGCAACATCACCCAGGGCAATTCCCAAGGCCAAAAAAGCCCCCGTATTACAACAGCCCTTCCCTCTCCCTGCCCTGAAAGCATTCAGTGGCCCCTGGCTACACAAAATTTTGTAATTTCTTCCATTGCGTGAATCACAAAGAGTGGATAACAGGGCACCACCAAGTCCACTCTAGTTCATAGCTCTTTCCCCAATTCTGAGGAGTCTGGGATGGTGATGATCCCTTCACCACCAAGTGAGAGGAGGCATACATCCCATGGATATGATGGATGAGGTTATCCTGCCTGCAGCTGCAGACTCACTCCTTGCCCCGGGATAGCCATTGTCCATCATCATCTCCCCACAAGGTGTCCTGGGTGAGTCCATTGAGTTGTAGAGTAGGAGTTGCAGGGCAATGAGCCTCTGGACCCAGCTGGCACATGGACAACCCATAGTCTCCAGTCTCGGGGAGTACACCTAAAACTCTGGCATCACATATACATTTGAATAGAAGAGACAGATGGACCATGTGCAGTGAAGACATATTGAGATCATACTCTGTCACTCATAGGAGCAAGGATTCCAAATTAGGACCCACTGGTAAGGAAACAAAATCTGGGGCTATCTGCCCTGATATAGGACCTCAATGTCTCCAGAGCCCTCAGGAGCCCCTCTGTTTGGGGTGATATCCATATTGGAAGCCTAGGAGGTTGTAGTGGTTTGAGTTTGAATTAATTATGAATTCCAAAAATATAAGTTAGATTATGTTTGTAAGCTCATCTGTTCATCTGGGCATGATTAAGTTATGAGTAGGGCGTTGTTTTGGTCAGCCACAGGTGTGCCTTTTGAAATATACCAAAGATTGGTCGGTCTTTATAAAGGGTATTTATTTGGGGTAGAAGCTTACAGTTACCAGGCCACAAAGCATAAATTTCTTCCCATACCAAAGTCCATGCCCTGGAGCAAGATGGCTGCCGACGTCTCCAGGGTTCAGGCTTCTGGATTCCTTTGTTCCCG
>PVKH010036044.1:0-11649 GCA_004027955.1 Chaetophractus vellerosus
AAAAAAATCCATGAAACTGCACAACATTAACAGTGAACTCTATGTTAAACCATGGACTTATAGTTATTAGTACAATTATAAAAATGTGCTTTCATCAACTGTAGTAAATGTACCACACCAATGCAAGGTGTTAAAAATAGGATTGTATATGGGAATCCTATATTTTATGTGTGATTGTTTTTTAAGCCCAAAGCTACTCTAATTTTTTTAAAATTAAAATATGTGGTATATATCAGTCTTTTTTCCATTATAAAATAAAACCTTAGAGGTCAAGGGCACTTTTTTTAGGGGGTGGTGGTGGAAATGTTGGCATAATAGGCAGCTCTATTGTGCTACTAAGTAAAGAAAGTGGTTTTGAGACAAATAAGAAAAACCTTATCCATATTTTGGATTGAATCTAGTATACTCCTACCCACCATGATCTAGGATGAAAATGTTAATGAACTCCAGGGTGCTTGTTGGGGATCTGGATATCAGTGCCTGTCAGGGCCTCACCTAGACCAAATCAAGATGGTCTCAACATCCCTGGAGAACTAGCATGTGACTCTTAGAGGATGTGTGCCCCCATCAACTCCACTCCAATCCTTGCTAGAAGGGAACAGATCCACTTCACTGAGGCAAGAGTCGGACTCAGGGGGAGCTATAGTTGTAGAATGGTTGGGGCTCTAGAGTTGGGTGGTCTGGGTTTGAATCCTAGTTCCAGCACTTACTCCTATGTGACCTTTGGCAAGTTGCTTAACATCCATACCGCCGCAGTTTCCTCACCTTTATAATGTGTCTAATAATAGTAATAATAATACCTACCTCCCAGGATTGTTTTAAGGGGTAAATGAGAAACATATATAAAGGCTGGTGGTAAGTATTCCATAAAGATTCCCTGCTGTTGTGCATATGCTTATGCTTATTCTTCCTTCAATCAATAGCAGGATAAGAAAGAACTCTCTTCCTGGGGTTTACACACTTCTCACAGAGATATCTCTGACAGGAGCTCTGGGATATTCTCTTTCCTAGCTTAGAGGAGCTTGTATCTCCCAGGACATTAACAGAGGACATACGATTATAGATATTTGCTTGAGCAGTTAATGAGCTCAGAGTGCTTGAGAAATTCAGGGCCTCTGGTGTAGTAGTTTGATATTATTTGTGAATTCCAAAAAGAGATATTGATTATATTTGTAAACTGGTCTGTTCCTCTGGGTATGATACCCTTTGTTTGTATTAGATTTAGCTGAGATGTCTTTGATTAAATTATATTAAGGTTAGGGCTTTGATTCAACCACATCATTAGGGCACACAGGGTTGAGTCCTCACCCCCTTGGTCAGCTATATAAACAGATGCTGAATCAAGAACACTGAGAAGCAGATATATGGAAGAGGAATGAACTTTGGCCCTGTGGTCCCGGAAAGAGAGATGGGCCTGATAGTTTGCAGCTGAAGAGAAGAGAGCAGCTGAGAAGCCCTGAGAGACAAGCCTTATGCCAGCCTACAACTGAGATTGGAAGAAGCTAGGACCATGGAGTCTTAAGAGGAAGAAGGAAGGCTGAACCCTCGCAGATATTGCCCACCATCTTGCTTCAAAGCATGGGAACAGTTTGGTGAGAAAGTACCTCTTATGGTACCTTGAGTTGGACTCTTTAGGGTCTTGTGACTGTAAGATTCTACCCCAAATAAATATCCTTTATAAAAAAAACACAGATTTCTGGTATTTTGCATCAGCACCTCTTTTTGGCTGACTAATACAGAGGCCTTGCTTTAAGAAACCATAGTTAATGTAGGCAAATCTTCAGTATTCATTGAATTAATAGCTACTCAAGCTATGGATGCTTGTGAATGATTGATACTGAACTTTCCCATGAGGTCTAGCTCTCAGATTTCTAGGAAAAGGGAAGTAGGGATTAAATCCCACTGTCGATTCAGATCCTTATTGCCTCAGAAAACTCTGAGACAAGGTCTATATCAAAACAGCCCTCAAAGACCAGACTCTGGATAAGAGAAACTTAGTTCAAGTCTTCTCCATGTGACTATAAATAACTTCTATCATCTCTCTAAGTCTTACTTTCCTCATCAGAAAAATAGAGATAATAATAATTCCAGCCTCATGGAGTGTTTTTAAAACATTAAAAAAGCTAATATGTAAAGCAGCCAGTAGAGTTCCTATAAGGAATAACAATAATTTTTAGATACCTTTTCATTCCATTCCTCTGATTTTGTATTGAATTAATGGTACGATTAGGAGACATTCTTAAGAAAATCAAAATTGTTCAATGTTTGCTATATACTTCTAAGATGACTTAACCCTCTGCATGAATGTTCCCTTTATGTCTCTGACCCAGAATGGCAGCTCAGAGTTATCAAACAAAAGCCTAGGAGTGAATGACAATGTGGGGTGTGCTCTGGCCCTCTGTGGACCTGTGAACAACAGATGTTTTGAGCCATAGAGTGCCAGGATAAGCAGAGATGGTAACCAGAGAACTAGCATGCAGTCTTTGAAGGAAGGATGCTTTCTTATCTCCCAAATAATGTTGGAATCATCAGTAGACTAGGATGAAGCTGTACCACCCTAGCTGAGTCTGGGGTTAGAGCCAGTAGAAGGGCAAGAAAGAACTCCGTCCTTGTGGGATGAGGTGTAATCACCATCTCATTTCCCAGGAGAACCATAGACTGTGTCAGTGAGATTGCTAATACTATAGTATTATTAATAATATGAGTGCCTGCCAACTATATGTGATTGTCAACTTAAGTTTTTGCTGTGTGTAATTTTCTATAATTATTTCTATTTCATTCTATTTTCATATTTAGAAAAGCATTTTGAAAATGTCAACCTGTCTAGTTGTACTAAGGGAAAACTAGGAAGGGGGTTTTATAAATATTTGGGCCAAACTGTAGGAACCAGACTTACAGGGGACCCAGAAACAGAAAGACACTCATAAGAGGAGAGTGAGACTCAGAGGGACAGAATAGGGCCCTTGATACATCTCTCCCATCTCACCTTTGGGGGCTTTTCTCTGCTCCAGGTTCTATGTTTTAGGCAAGTGCTCACTCATTCTACAATTGTTTGTCTAGGGTCTCCCATTGGCAGGCTAGGTGCTAGGAATACAATAGTTAAGAAAACATAAGGTTCCTTCTGTAATGGAGCTTTCACTCTAATGGCAGAGACAGACATCTATAGAATATATAATTATGAACTATAGTAAATGCCATGAAGAAAAATATAAGGAGCTGTGTAAGTATATAACAGAGATTTGCGCTAGTCTACAGAGGGGGATGGGAGCAGAGATTCAGGAAGGGTTTTCCTGAGGAAGTGACATTGTCACTAAAAAATGACAGAATGGGTTAACTTAATAAGGGAAATTATTAAATTTAAAGTTATTGGTCACTAACTGAAATTCATAAATGAGACAAGCTTCATTATTCCAAGTATGCCCAATTTTTGTTTCTTTTTCAAAAGTGATTTGAATGTCATTCCCTTATGACAATCTTTTCTATTCATAACCTTCTTGTTTTTAACTATTGGAATTCATTTGCTTTGTTTTGCTTATATGGGGTATATACTGCTAGAGTAAAATGCCTGGATTCAAATCCTCCACATCCAACATCTCCTAGGTGTGAACCATGTGAGATCAGAACATTGCGGAGAGCTGATTGGTTGAATCTGACTGTGGTTGCCTAGAACTGAATACCAAGCCAAGATGCACATTCAAAAGGCTTCTCTATTTTACATTTTATATAATGCATATACGATTTTATTTCTTCAAAATAATACTCAACAGAGTAAGTGTGAAAGAATGAATGGCTCCAAACTCAAATGCCTTGCATTTGCTGCAGGTTTAGGCAAATTCCATAGCTCCAGAGGCTCTTGAACATATGAAACCTGAAGGGTTTACATAGTTTGCCTCACTGTGGGGCTTCATCAAATGAACAGTATACACTCAAACCTTCCTTACTGTGGCCTTCCCTATCCTTAAGAACCTTATATTCTACCTAGGGAGATGAGCAAGCAGCCATGAAGAAATGGTGAATGTGATAGCATTGAATACACAAATGATGCCATCTACTACTAGAGAAAAGAAGTTAATTGTGCAGAGCTAACCTTCCAATCATGTATGACTACTAAAAACAGTAGTGGCAGTGGCTATCATGTATTGAATACATCCATTATCTTATTTAATCAATACAATGATCTTTGAGGTAGATACTATTACTATCATCCCATTGAATAGAGTGGGAAGCTGAAGTTTAAAGGGTTTAAATTACTACCCTAAGATTATGGGTTACATAGCCATTAATGGAAGAATAGGGATTTGAAGCCAGATCTGTGTGACTCCAAATATATTGGTATTCTGATTTATTTAGAGGACAAACAAGTATATAAGAACTTTAGAAAAGAAGCATTAGTGAGGCTGGGAGAAGTCAAAGAAGGCACCATGAATGAAGAGAGACTTGAGCAGGCATTTGAAGGGCTGATAGGATAAGGAGAAACAGATGTGATGGAGGAGACATTCCTGGCAAGGGAAAAAGCAAAGACCAAAGTCAAGGAAGGAAGAGGGAGTTTGATGACTGTGGGAGACATGGAAGAGCCCAACTGGCTGTAGGTGAAGTGTGAGTCAGGATTGGTGGAAGCTGGGGTTGGAGAAGTGGGATGGGATAAGCCCAGGGACCTTGGATACCAAGGTAAGAGATTGGGCACAATAGCATGATAGAGATGTGGTAAGTCTTGTTCTTAGGACATAATTTTGGCATCACAGGAGGAGCAGTGTAGACTGGTATATGATTTGGGAGTCAGGATACCTGTGTCCCAGCTTGCTGGATGAACCTGAACAGGTCATGCCCAAATGAGCAAGTGGTGTTCCCATCATTGTCCCTTTGAACAAAGGAACACTGATTCCAATGGGGCTGCCCTACCTCAAACAGGCCTGGCCTTTTCACAAAATTCACTTAGTCAGCAGACATTCACTGAGACAAGCACAAATATAGAGGTCTATGATCTGTATGAGGCTAGGGAGAAGAGAGTAGAGTCAAAACAAAGTACAAGTATTAAATACTAAAAGTTGCTTCCTTGTGGAGCTCATAAGGACTGAGAACATCACAAAATACTTTGAGTACTCACAGAATCTTTGGCTGCTGCAACCTGCGCCTATAGGCTCTAGTTTAAAGGGGATAGCACTTGAATGGAAGTATTCTGAGGTGCTTTTGGATGATCATTGTATTAGTCAGGGTTCTTTTGGGAAACAGAATCAACAGGAGATATCTGTTAATAATATATGATTTTATAAGAGTCTCTCACGCGACCGTGGGGATACACAAGTCCAGGTTCTGCAGGCAGGCTGCAAGCCAGGGGCTCCAATGAAAGACTGATGAGTTTCTGGGAGAAGTTGGCTGTCCAAAGACAAGCTGGGAAATTCTCTCTGAATGTTGAAATCACTTCCCCTTTAAAGGCAGTCAACTGATTGGATAAAAACACCATCCATTCTTGATGTAATCTCCCTGATTGATGCAGATGTTATCAGCCATCCATGCAGTAAACTCACTGGTGATTGAAGTCCATAAATGCTCTTGTATTACAATTAGCCCAGTGCTTGCTGGACCTAATACCTGGACACAATTACCTGGCCGAATTGACACATTAGCCTAACAATCACAATCATGCTTGTTGCTCAGCTTTTGGGATTCAATTTATTTCACTAACCATTTATTGGGCTCCTGCTCTGTATCAGCATGGGGTTAAGTGCCCTTGTAATAATAGCTAAATAATAATTATGAAACTAACACTAGTAGTAACTGTCATTTACTCAGGACTCTCACCATGTGCCAGGCACTGTGCCAAACATTTTACATGGATTATCTCATTTAATCCTCCTAGCAGCCCTATGAAGTTGTATTAATATTCCCATGAAGAAAGTGAGAGATTAAGAAACTTACCCATGACCCCACAATTGTTGAGAGGTCAAGCCAGGATTTGGAGCCACGGTCTAACACTAATATACTGTCTTCTTTTCACCTTGATATATCATTTTTCAGATGAAGAAACTGTGTCTCAGAGAGGTTAAGTGACTTGTTCAATGTTATACAGACATGTCCGAGCCCTATATATTTTCCCTGAAAATAGTAATAGCTTTGACTTGTTGAGCATTTCCTATGTGCCTGGCATGTTACCTTAAAATCTTCCAAAGCATGTTAGAATGATCTGGGAATTAAAATTTAAAGTACATCAAAGCCCAGGCCCCATCCCAGACCAACTGAATGAGTATCTCAGGGGATATGATCTGGGAGTAGGATAACTTTTAAGTTCCCTGGGTGATTCTGATAAACAGAGGGGATTGAAAACTCCTGCCCTGATTCTTACAACACTCTCATAAGATAGATATTTCAATAGCCTCTTTTGACCAGTGAGAAAACTGAGAGGCTCAGGAAAGTGAGGTGTCTTGCCCAAAGTCACAGCGAACATGTAGCAGAGTCAGGATTTAACCCTTGATCTAATTCCAAACCCCATATTCTTTTGGCCTCCAAACTGTCACCTATGTGAAAAGTTGCCGTTCCCTCTGAGTAGTACCACACAAATTATCCAGGTGATGTTCACTGGCCTTTAGTCCTGTGCTGAACAGACACCTCCTTTCTTTCCTTCCTTCCCCCTCTCCTCTGCTTTAACCTTCCCCTGCCCCAAACCCCTCAACCAGACTTCATGATCATGAGTTCGTATGGATGAGCTGGGCTGATGCCCTGCTTTGGGATGGCAGTAATGAGCTCAGGATGATGCTCTCCACAGGCCTCCCAACAGCTTTAGATCTTCCTGGCAGTGGATTCCTTCCTTGAATCAATCTGAGAAGACAGTGGCCCTGCGCTCACAGCATAGCAAGTTACTTTTCTGGGCAAATAAATAAATAAAGCACAGACTTGAAAAGTCAAGCATCACAGGGAAAAAAGGCAAGATGATGAAAAAATGTGGTCAATTATTAGTTGAGAGGTTGAAAAGACACGCTCCAATTGTTTTAAAGATTCACATAACCCAGGTCTACTTAAAATAGTTTTGCAAAGTACATTGAGAATTCCATGCAGTAATATGAAACATAAGTCCCACGGCTGCCACTGAACATGCTTCAGCTGGCTAAACCAAAAGAGCTTGACATTAACCCAAGTCTCTGCAAAACCCAACAGGAAAGCACAAAGGAGACGTAGTTGCAAAGCTGCCCCAGATGTGTACATTTTCTGCTCCATTAAAATTACTTGGATGAGAGGCAAGTTACATTTGGCCCACAGAAAGAGGGAGTCAGGGGAAGGGGGGATAGGACAAGACACTCAGCTTCATCACAGACCTCCCTCTCCCCAGTTTTGCCTGCCTTCCAGTCCTTCCCCACACTGCTTCTACAATGCAAATATGACCATGAACCTTCCAGGGCTCCCTAGAGCCAAACTGCTTGTCCTAAGTCTTGATTTTCTCAGCACTACAATGGGATTAATAATACCCACTTCAAGGGATCGGTATGAAATTTGAGATCATGTATACAAGGTACCTGAAATGGGACCTGTTTTACAGTATGCTTTCACAAAAGGTAGTTATCACAATTATCATCACTGGAACCAGGCCATATGAGGAGAGAAAAGTGAAGGAAGTGAAAATGTCTGGGGGAGAAAAAGAGAATCTCCTAGGGAAACAGGATCCCAAGTTTTCCCGTATCTGAAGGGCTGGTATGTGACTCTTGGCGGCCAACCTAATATGACAGCTACAAGGTGAAAAATTCCAGCTCAGCAGAGGTAAGAAAGATCTTTCTTCTAACAGTCAAGTGTCCAAAAGTTGAGATGATCTGGGTGATAGTGAGCTTCCTGACATTAGACCTATGTAAGAGGCATATAGATGACCAATTAGCAGGAATTTTGAAGAGGGGATTCAACCATGATTGGGTTGAACTTGACATTTTTACCACCTCTTTAAATCTAAAATCTGTAATTTAGAACTGTCTTTGCTTGTCAATCAATGAATCATCAAGATCTTGAGTTTCTGGTATATGTAAAGCATGGGGCTATGGTCTCTAGGTCAGTTCAAAGGTACTCTGACTCAATTTTCACTGTTGCAGAAGAGATACAGTGTGGTTCATAGTAGGTTTTCCATGAAGCTGTGTTAATAGATTGTGTGAATCTGAGTGAACTCTGGGTGTCTGTTACCCTTAGACTGTACAAGAATATGTCTTTGAGTATCTTGTGCCTGCCATTCTTTCTCCAGAATCCATTCTGTGTAGCATGTTAAATGTATTTAAATCTGTGTTTTCTCTATTTGTATCTGTGTCCATTGTTTGTTATTTTATTCTTTCTGCATTCTTATAAAAATTATTTCCATTGATGTGGATAGAAAATTTATTTGAACCTGAAAGCGCAGTGATATTTATAGGTTCCGTCTTTCAAGAAATGGAATCAGTGTTCTGTCCTTTGTTCATGGGACATGGGAAAAGGAAGGACAGACTTTCAAGAAAAATTGTGCGATGGGTTTGTTAACCATGCTCTGTCTTTGTCGTTCTTTAATACATTTGTTCTATAAGCATTTACTCCCCAGCCCTGTGGTAGGTATCTGGTATGCTGAGGTTACTCAGCCTATATGTCTACCCTCAAAGAGCTCACATTCTAATCAGGGAAGATAAAATCTGCTGGGATAAAATAGTAGAAAGAGACTACCTGTGCGTGGGGAAGGTGGTTGGCTGGGGAAGGCTTTACAAAGGAGATGACATTTGAGCTGGTTTTCAGGGTTAGTTGAGGTCATCATGCTTTCAGGAAGGAAGAATGTCCCAGGATGAGGGCAGAGCAAGCATTTTACACTGTGTCTGGGAAGGTGGTGAGAGACAAGACTAGTAATGTATTTTGGGGTCAACCCTCACATAAATATAAAGAGGAGGTTGGCCATAGTGCTACTTGAAATCATTTTGCAAACATAGTCTGGAGCTTCACGGGTTCTCATTAAACATGGCCAACTCTGCATGATCCACTTGTGAACTATCTCAGAAGTCTGGCTATACGTTTCTTCCCATTGATCATCATAGGAGTGCATTCTTAAACTAAAAACTCATTTAAGATCAATCCAAAGAAATCAAATCATGAAGGTAAATCTGCTGGAACAACTCAGAGTAGCTCCTCTTTTTCCACATGTGTATGGGACATGGTAGAACCAATGTCTACATCAGGACAACTTGTGGTCATATCTGGCTGGACTGCATGTATGCCAGTGGTTGGTGTAAGGGAACTTGATCTGACCAATACACTTGGATCTGGGAGTCTTGTGTTGATGGGGTTCATCTTTATAATGTACTTCCCAAACCATAGTGAAATGATTTGGGGGTTTTGGGCTTCATCCTTAGTGCAGCTGATCTGAAATGTGACCATAGTGCTTTGTTTTTATAATGTTTAACATTTTTCGATTATTTAAGTAATACCTGCTCATTGTAGAAAACAGTAAAATTAAATATAAAATAATGCAATGGAAAGCAAAATCACTGTTAACATTTTGGTACATTTATTTTGTTTTGTTTTGTTTTCTTATGGAGTTTATTTAAAAGACTTTAAAAATGTAAGTTAATTGAGTCTACCCCCTCCACAAAGCATTCCTCTATGAGAATATTTCTCTCACTATTACATAATTACTTATATTTTATTTTAGTTTATTTTATATATACATATTGATTAGAGAAATTGTAAACTTACAAAACAACCATGCATGTTGTGCAGAATTCCCATACAACACCCCTCCACCAACACCTTACATTGTTGTGGAACGTTTCTTACAGATTATGAAAGAACATCATCAGACTATTACTACTAACTATGGTCTATAGCCTACATTTGGTATATTTTTTCCATACCCCCCCCCATTATTAATACCATGTATTAGTATTGTATATTTGTTATCGTCATGAGACAACACTCACATATTTGTACTTTTATCCGCAGTCCATCTTCCACCACCTGGTTCACTGTGTTACGTAGTCTCCTGTCTTGTACAATCGGTCCAAAGTGTACACTCAGTGTCTCTTACTTTCATCATGGTACTAGCATAAAGATAAACATATAGACCAATGAAATTGAATTGATGGTTCAGAAATAGACCCTTATATCTACGGTCAAGTGATTTTTGACAAGGATGTCAAGCCCACCCAGCTGGGCCAGAACAGTCTATTGAACAAATGGTGCTGGGAGAATTGGATATCCATATCCAAAAGAAAGAAAGAGGACCCCTCTCTCACACCTTATACAAAAAATAACTCAAAATGGATCAAAGACCTAAATATAAAAGCTAGAACCATAAAACTCCTTGAAGAAAATGTAGGGAGATATCTTCAAGACCTGGCGGTAGGTGGTGGATTCTTAAACCTTACACCGAAAGCACAAGCAACGAAAGAAAAAGTGGATAAATGGGACCTCCTCAAACTTAAACACTTTTGTGATTCAAAGGACTTTATCAAGAAGGTGAAAAGGCAGTACACTCAATGGGAGAAAATACTTATACTTTTTTTTTATACTCCCAGACCAGATTGTAAAGATGATGAGAATAAGAGGGAGTGTTATTCATATGGAACCTATTTTTGGCATAGGAATCTGAAACTGAGACTCAAGTTCCAGAAATCCAGGGATTTGTTTGTCCTACCTGTTCATTGATTTTCCACCAGCACGTAGCCCAGAACCTGGCATGTAGTAAGTGCTCAATGAATACTGGTTGATAGAATAAAAGAATGAATGAATGGATGGCTGAGTGAATGTAAATTATTATTATTCACCCAAAATTCATTGAGCCCCTACCAAGTGCCGGGTTCTGAGCTAAGCAATGGTAATGCAATTAGGCATATTTGGTCCAAAGCCCACCCTCTCAGAGGCACTGCTGTGAGTGGACTGACCCCCTCTAGTGCGGGATGGTGATTCCTATGAACGAAGAGTCCAGTTAGCCCTCTTTGGACTGGTGTTCATGCCTTGTCTGGGAGTGAGGCAACCTCAAGCCCCTCCCTGCTCTCTTTTGCCTGTGATATTAGGGAGACAGAGCAAAGACTGCTCATGGAGTCCATTCCTGAAGTCTTCAAAGCTCTTCAGAAATGTCCAGCTAGCCCTGGGCCTGCCTTGTTCAGATCACCCGTCCACTCCCTGCTCCACTGAAAATGGTCCCAAAGCAGTGCTGGGCATGAGGGTGCCTTAACACAGAATGATCACAGGGGTGCGAGGCACACTGCTAGCTCTGGCTGAGAGCAGTCCTTGACAAACCATCCACCATCTCCACCAGCAGGTCCAACTGGAAATCCCAGATAAGCCCCAGTTCTGGTCAGAACTGGTTTGGCAGCTCTAGTGGAACTTTTCTGGCTGACTGACCCTCCCTCCCCACAGCAGGAGCTGGCAGTTTGGGGGGGTGCCTCAAAGGAACAAACTAAAGGGGCTGAAGGGAGTGGAGGGCCTGGCTGAATTTGAAAACTCCAAAATTCTGCGCCCTTACAAGTGCAAGTTTACATTTTGGGATTCAAACAAGATTGCCCCCTCTCCCTGGCTTTCATTCCCTCACATTCTTTCCTATCCTTTGCAATGCAGTTTTGTTGCAACACAATTTGTTTTGTAGCAAGGTGTTAATGCAAAATAGTCCTGCCCGCAGAGCAACTTTCAGTTAATGCATTGTTTTCTGCAATGCTGTTGTTGTTA
>PVKH010036045.1:0-11649 GCA_004027955.1 Chaetophractus vellerosus
CTCATATATATATATGATGAAAGTGACTAGACACATACCTTTAACAATTTTAGAGAAAGAAGTAGCAGTGCAACAGGAATAAAAGTTGTTGGATGAAAGCCAGAGGAGACAGATTGGAGAAGGAAGATATTTTAGTGTACCTACTGTATACTTCTACTCAGACATTTTAAATAGGCAAGACTGTATGATTTTGCTTTCTTTATGCATGTACCTTGTTATGTCCCTAAAGTTACCACCAATAAAAGGTAGTTCCCTTTAGACATAACACATTTCCTTAGTACCTGAGCTGATTCTGTGACTCACCATGAAATTGTCAAAGAAGAGTCTGAGTTCAACAATGCATATTCTTCCTTGAATGAGGGATGAAGTTGGAAGCTCTGTTCCTGGGAAGGACAGGGAAATGGAACTACTCATGCAGTCTATAGAAGACACAATTTTGATTCCTCATCACCAGACATCAGTGAAGAAGATGTGGGGTAGATTAGGAGAAGCATTTAGGTTTTCTGTATCTTTGGGATTTATAAAAGGTAAGGGCTCTATGATTGCTTTCTACTGTGTCTTAATTTAAATGATGTTCCCTGGACCTGAGGGTGTTTTATCTCACTTCCTCCACTCTGGGCAGTTGATCTTCAATTGAGAGTTTTCAGCATTTCTAAGTTTATCATGGTAGGGTCGAAGTAAATAATTATACTATTTAAACAACATCAGGAGGAAGAGGATGGCGTCGACAGTTTAGGTTTGCACTCACTGGCTTTCAGGTAGGGGGTGGCCTATTGAGAGCAAGAGCAGAGGAGCGTGGTCTTTGTGGGGAGCTTGGGGCACAGGAATATTGGCTCCATATGTCTGGAGGCAGCTGGAGTGTGAATTGAGCTGCACAGCATAAAATCGTGGGTTCTCTTTGCCCCGGCAGGTCACACAGGGGTGCGGTTCAATTCCTGGGAGGGGGAGAGGGGAGGCCATTGGCCTCATCAGCAGATCTGTGAGGGGGGTGGAGGTCCCAGGGAATGGGAGGGTCTGACAGGGGTGGAAGGGGTTTCCGTGGGTTTGGTTGCCTGAACCCGCAAGTAGTTTACAAGAAGAAAAAAAATAAAATAAAATAAAAAACCAGCTGGCAGGAAACGGCCGCTGAAGGGAAAGATAAAAAAAAACACCCGGCAGGAAATGGCCACTGAAGGGAGCTGGAGAAACTGCTTACTGGGGTGCAGACGCAAGGGGCAGCAAAGTTAAGTTCCGGCCTATTAAAAGTTCTGGGCTGAGTAAAACAGCACGGCCATAGAAGATAGACAGAGGGAAATAATAGACAAGTTTCCATGAACCTATCTTGGGTCCACTCACAGGAGGGGGTGGTCTAGAAGAAGAGTTCTTTAAGGTCCCTAACTATATCAAAAAATAAATAGAAACATATAGACCTGCTTTAATTGCTAAATTCTGACTCAAAGCCTGCAGAGAGAAGGTTGCAAGGCAATTGGTTAATGAACACAGGCTGTGAGGCTCCACAATTCCCCAAATGAAACTGTGGTTTACCTTTTTTTTTAATTTGTTTGTTTATTTGATTTTGCTGGTTTGTTTGTTTTTTAATTAGGTGCTAATACCTTCTTTCTTCTTTGCTGGTCTTCTTCATCCTTGACTTACCATCCTCTGTGTATAGTGAATGTGTTTACCAACACTATCAGCTCTCATTCCTTCATCTTTCTACCTCCAGCTTTCTGTCTGGTTTGTATTTTCCACCTTTTCTCATTTACTCCCAATTTCACCCTTGTTAACTTCTATATTGGCTATTCTGTTCTCCTTTATCTCTTTCAATTTATACTACCTTCCTTCTTTCAGCCTATTCGTTATAAGTTCTCTCTCTCATCATTCTGGTCATATAAAATACTCTTTCTATATGTAATTCTTTTCTCTCTATTTGGAGTAGACACTCCAATTTTCCCCCTACCACTCTATGCTGCCTACATGTGTTAAATATTCAATTTGCTAAATCTAATAAGGCCCCTCTTCTTACTTTTATCAGTACTATTATTATCCCTTCTCCTTCTTCACCCCTTTTGAATGCTCTGGCCCTAATCTTCTTCCTTCAAAGGAACACAGAAAGGGGCAGGGAAATACAGCAAGGGGAAGAAAGTATCAACAAGGAATCTTGACACACACGTGGAATTACAAGTTAGATAAAACTCTAGAGCAAAGAGAGAAGCTAAAGACTTTTCATCCTCTGTGTATAGTGATTGTGTTTACAAACACTATCTTTTCACATTCCTTCATCTTTCAACCTTCAGCTTTCTGTGGTGGTTCTTATTTTCGACCTTTTCTCATATGCCCCCAATCTCACCCTTGTAAATTTCTATCTTGGCTGTTCTGTTCTCTCTTATTTCTTTCATTTCATACTAGCTTTCTTCTTTCAGCCTATTCATTATTAATTCTCTATCTCATCATTTTGGGCATATAAAATACTATATATATATTTTTTCTCTATTTGGATCTGGCACTCCAATATTTCCCCTATTACTCTTTGCTGCTTACAGGAGTTAAATTTTCAATCTGCTACATCTAATAAGGCCCCCATCCAGCTCTTCTCAATACTATTATTATCCCTTCACCTTTTTCACCCCTTTTGAATGCTCTGGCCCTAATCTTTTCCTTCAAAGGAACATAGAAAAAATCAAGGAAAAACAAAAAGGGAAAGAAAATATTAATGTGAAATCTCAACACACACACAGAATTAGAAACTAAATAAAACTCTAGAGCAAAGAGAGAAGCTGATCAACTGAACTAACCCATTAAGATAAAATGATGACCAGAGGGCAACAAAAAATTACAAGCAATACTGAGAAAATGGAAGACATGGACCACCCCAAAGAATAATCCAAAAATCAGGAAGAGAAGCATATCATAGAACAACTAATCATGGACCATCTTCTCAAAATCAAGGAAGAGATTAAGGATATTAAGAAGACACTGGGAGCACATACTGAAGAAATTTTAAACATACTCAAAAAGATGATGGATATGATGCCGATGAATAGCACAATCGAAGAAATCAAAAAGATAATGGATTCACATAACAACAGATTGGAACAGTCAGAAGAAAGGATTAGTGGTTTGGAAGACATTACATCTGAAATCAAACAGATAGTAGAAAAGATATATAAAAAGGTAGAAAAAATCCAACAGGGACTTAGTGACTTAACCGACAACACCAAACGCACAAACACACGCATTATATGCATCTCAGAAGGAGAAGAGAAGGGAAAAGGAACAGAGGAGTTTTGAAGGAAATAATGGGTGAAAACTTCCCAAATCTAATGAGGGAGTTGGATGTACATATCCAGGAAGCACAGCACACCCCAAAATAGTATAAATCCCAACAGGCCAACACCAAGACACATACTTGTCAAAATGTCTAATGCTCAAGACAAAGAGAAAATACTCAAGGCAGCGAGAGAAAAGAGAACCATCGCACACAAAGGAAGATCAATCAGATTAAGTGTGGACATCTCAGCTGAAACCATGGAAGCAAGAAGACAGTGGTATGCAATAGTCAAGACACTGAAAGAAAAAAATTCCAACCATGAATTCTCTATCCAGCAAAGCTGGCATTCATAAATGATGGAGAGTTCAAAATATTCACAGACAAACAGAAATTAATGAATATGCCAACAAGAAACCTGCACTTCAAGAAATACTAAAAGAAGCTCTAAAAGATGAAAGGAAAAAACAGGAGAGAGAGAGTTGGAGGAGAGTGTAGCAACAACAAATAGAAACAAAAAAAACATAGGACATACATAACCTGAAAGAAAATATGGCGGATGTAAGAAATTCCTTGACAGTAGTAGCACTGAATGTTAAAGGATTAAACTCTCCAGTCAAGAGATGCAGATTGGTAGAATGGAAAAAGAAATAGGACCCATCTATATGTTGTTTACAAGAGACCCACCTTAGGCCCAGGGATTCAAGTAGACTGAAAGTAAATTGCTGGAAAACAATTTTACAAGCAAATAATAACCAAAAAAGGGCAGGAGTAGCTATTCTAATATCAGACAAATTAGAGATTTAATGCAATGCAATCATAACAGACAAAGATGGACACTATGTATTAGTAAAAGGGGTAATCTTTCAAGAAGAAAGAACAATCATAAACATTTATGCACCTAATCAGGGTGCCTCCAAATATGTGAAGCAAACATTGCAAAAACTAAGTGGAGAAATAAATGCTTCCACAATTATAGTAGGGGACTTCAATACACCATTATCATCATTAGACAGAACATCTAGACAGATAATCAGCAAAGAAACAAAGAACCTGTATAATACATTAGAAGATCTGGAATGAATAGATATATACAGAACGTTGCTTCCTAATACAGCGGGATATACATTCTTCTCAATCACACATGGATCATACTTCAAGATAGACCACATGCTAGTTCACAGAACAACTCTTAATGAGTTCAGAATGATAGAGATTATACAAAGCAACTTCTCTGACCACATTGGATTGAAGTTGGAAATCACTAAGGGCCAGTGAACAAGATTAAGTATGAAGATATGGAAATTAAACAACACACTCTTGGAAAAAGAGTGGGTCAAAGAGGAATTCTGAAAGGAAATCAGTAACTACCTCAAATTGAATGAAAATGACAACACAACATATCAAAACCTATGGGATGCGGTCAAAGCAGTACTGAGAGGGAAATTTGTAGCTTTAAATGCATGTATTATAAAAGAAGAAAGAGCTAAAATTGAAGAATTATCTGCACACCTGAAAGGATTGAAAAAACAACAACAAACTAATCCTAAAGGAAGCAGAAAAAAAGAAATAGCAAAGATCAAAGCAGAGCTAAATGAAATAGAAAATATGAAAGCATTAGAAAAAAATAAATAAAACCAGAAGCTGGTTCTTTGAGAAGACCAATAAAATTGACAAGCCCTTACCCAGACTAACAAAGAAAAAGAGAGAGCGAGTGCAAATACACAAAATAAGGACTGAAGAAAAGGAGATCACTACTGACCCCACTGAAATAAAGAATATCATAAGAGGATACTTTTGAAAAATATTATGCCAACAAGAAGATAATTTAGAGGAAATGGACAAATTCCTAGAAATGCACAAGCAGGCTACACTGATGAAAGAACAGATCGATGAACTCAACAGTCCAATCACAAGTAAAGAGATAGATTCAGTCATCAAAAACCTCCCAATTAAGAAGAGCCCAGGTCCAGATTGCTTCACAGCTGAATTCTAGAAAACATTCTGAAAAGAACTAACAACAATCCTGCTTAAACTCTTCCAAAAATAGAAATAGAAGGAACACTCCCTAACTCATTCTATTACTCCAACATTACCCTAATACCAAAGTATTAATATCAGTGATGTTGCAGAGTAAAAAGTCAATGCTGAAAAATCAGTAGCATTTCTGTACACTAACAATGAACAATCTGAGGAGGAAATAAAAAAAAATACCATTTACAGTAGTAACAAAAACAATCAAATACCTAGGAATAAATTTAACTAAATATGTAAAGACTTATATGCAGAAAGCTACACAACACTGTTGAAGGAAATCAAAGAAGACTTTAATAAATGGAAGAATATTCCCTGTTCTTGGAGAGGAAGACTAAATATCATCAAGATGTCTATCTCCAAAGCTAATCTACAGATTTAATGCAATCCCAATAAAAATTATCACTATATTTTTAAAGGAATTGGAAAAACTAACTACAAAATTTATTTGGAAATGTAAGAAGCCCCGAATTGCCAAAGACATATTGAAGAAGAAAAATGAAGTTGGAGGTATGACACTACCTGACTTCAAAACATACTACAAAGCTACAGTGGTGAAAACTGCATGGTATTGGCACAAGGATAGACGTATTGACCAGTGGAATGGAATTGAAAGTTCTGATACAGATTCCCACATATACAGTCACCTGATATTTGACAAGGCCATCAAGCCCACTCAGTGGGGAGAGAATGGCCTCTTCAACAAGTGGTGTATGGAGAACTGGATATCCATATGCAAGAGACAGAGAGAGGAATACCATCTCACACACTACATGAAAATTAACTCAAGGTGGATCAAGGATCTAAACATAAGAGCCAAGACCATAAAAATCTTGGAGGATAATGTAGGGAAGTATCTACAGGACCTTGTAATAGGAAATGGTTTCATGGACTTCACACCCAAAGAACGAGCAGCAAAAGAAAAAATAGGTAAATGGGATCTCCTTAAAATTAAAACATTTTGCACCTCAAAGGAGGTTATCAGGAAAATAAAAAGGCAGCCTACATGATGGGAGAAAATATTTGGCAACCATATATCTGATAGGAGCCTCATATCTTACATATATAAAGAAATCCTACACCTTGAAAATAAAAAAAACTAACAACCCATTTTAAAAAATGGGCAAATGCCCTGAAAAGACACTTCTCCAAGGAAGAAATACAAATGGCTAAAAGGCACATGAAAACATGCTCGGCATCTCTAGCGATAAGAGAAATGCAAATCAAAACTAATTTGAGATACCATCTTACACATATCAGAATGGCGACTATTAAAGAAACTGCAGACTATAAATGCTGGAGAGGTTGTGGAGGAATGGGTACCCTCATCCACTCCTGTTGGGATTGTGAATTGGTAGAGCCACTGTGGAGGACAATATGGCAGTTCCTTAAAAAACTAAATATAGATCTTCCATATGACCCAGGAATTCCACTGCTGGGTATATATCCTGAAGAATTGAAAGCAAAGACACAAACAGATATATGTACACCAATGTTCATAGCACCACTGTTCACAATTGCCAAAAGTTGGAATCAACCCAGGTGCCCGACAGCACATGAATGGTTAAGCAAAATGTGGTACATACATACAATGGAATACTACTCAGCAGTAAGAAGGAACAAAGTGCTAACAGACGGGGTAACATGGATGAATCTTGAAGACCTCATTTTGAGTGAAGCAAGTCAGGCATTGAAAGATGAGCTGTACATGACCTCACTGATATGAACAAAGGAAATTGGGCAGTCCCTGAGAACTAGGGTCAGATAAATAGGTTTATAAAGAAAGAGAAAGAGAAGACAAAGAAATGGGATATCATCCATGGGGACATAATCTGTGGTGAGTTGATAGATCGTGGCTGCGTGATATGGGAAATGGACAGGTAGTGGGTGATATGGTTGGGTTTTGTGGTGTAGGGTTCCTGGCTGGGAGGACTGGGAGGGACAAGTTGGAAAGCTCAGGATGCTTGTGTGGGTGGAGGGGTGTCCGGATGAATCCTTGGGATGTGTGACTGAGGGGTGGAGACTAATGTGGTGGGAGTGCTCTTGTCACAGAGTGGAGGGGAGGTGCCTCAGCTTGGGGGAAAGTGTTGGGGTGCAATCAAGGGGGTTTATTTACAGGGAGCCTCGGGGATGTGTAAGAATGTTCTTTCTGTAGTGGTATTGTAAGTTGGTGGGTGGAGAACCTGCTTGGTGTGGGGGAAATAGATGGGATCCCCATTTTTATAGGTCTGTTTCACTCAGAAATAAACATGGGGCTGGCACGGGATCAGGGATGGTTCCAGGTGGAGGATGAACCAGTGAGCCAGGTCACTATGTGGTATGAATCTGTGAATCCTGTCATCTGGAGACTCAATCCGAGGGGACATTGGGGTCCCTGGTTTGGGGGGGAGGGATGGGTTAGATTGAACGAGGGGCTTGGTTGCCCATGGAAGTGTTTTCCATTGACTTCCAGTGGTGAACATGGGACAAGGTGAAAGTCATCAAAATTATAAAAGTACAACCAAAAATGTGGAACTTGATGTGGACCAATGACAATGTTGGTGAAACACATTTCACTATTATTTATTTTATTTTATTTTATTTTATTTTATTTTCACATAGTTTGAAGAGTCCAGTCCACTGGAAACATCTAGTTTTCTTTCTTTTCTTTTTTTTAATTAATTTTATTTTATTTATTTATTTTTTATTTTGTTTTATCTTACTTTATTTCTCCAATTTTTGGTGTCCTATCTTTTTTTCTAACTGTTTTTTATTCTTTAAGTTCTGTATTTTGATTCTTGCATTTAAATGATGTTGTTAGGAATGGTTCACAGTGGGGGAGGAACTAGAGAGCCAAGACAACCTATGTCAGGAATCTGTGAATCCTTTCATGAGGGGAGTTGAGCCAGAGGGTGGTGTGTGCCGAGGGGTGGTGGGGAGGGACACGGCAGATCTAAGATAACCCATTTGATGGCCTGTGGAAGTGTTTTCCATTGCCTTGTAGTGGTGGATATGGGACAAAATGACAGGCATCAAAAACTACAAAAGTGTTCGATCTAAAAGGGGGACCTTGATGTGGAGCAATGACAATGTTGAGGAATTATGTTTCACTATGCATATGTCTGTTATGTTGGGGCTGCCATTCACATACAAAGTGATTTCGGTATGGGGAGAAATGGAGGAGAGGGTTGAGTACATAAGAATGTTTTGTAGTTTGTCTGTGGGTCTGCTGTGACCCAAAGCTTCTTTGAAAATTAAAGGATAAAAGGAGGGCTGCCTGAGAGTGATAAGAGGAAAGTGTCATGGAATAGACTGGACAGCATAATTTTTCTATTTTTCCTTTATATTATTAATTTTCTAAAATTCTTTTGTATTAACAAGTTCACCTATATTTTAACTCTTACATTTAAAAACTATTATTATTTCATTTTCCTATTCATTACAATTGGATACTGTGATGGCTTCACAGCTGAAGAGGTTATGGATCACAGAAGGGTCACAATGTGGATGGGAGAGAAGCAGTGGAGGGTGGGGTGTCAAGTTTGGGTGTGCATGGGAGGAAGTCCACCTGAACAAACATAAGGGTCATGCATAATTGTTGAAAGTCTCATGGGCCATGGTTATGGAGTGAATTATTAATCCCTAAGTGGGAGAACACTGAACTCCCATCTTGGAGATCTCTGCCATATTCTCCAGATAAGTAGCAACATCCCACTGAGTACAGGGGCAGTGACTGGCAAAGGAGGATAATCCATTGATGGGCCCCTGTTATTGATGATTAGCCTTATGAGTCATTTCTGTTGAAATTGAAATTGCCTAGAGTTAATGGGTGCCTAAGAGTTGCCTCTGGAGACCCTCCTTGTTGCTCAATGTGGCCTCTCTTTAAGCCAAACTCAGAAGATGAATACATTACCTTCCTTCCAGTGTGGGACATGACTCCCAGGGATGAGCCACCCTGGCAATGAGGGATTACTAACCAATGCCAACAGGCAGTAATACTGGTATGAGACTTCAAATAAAAGTGGGAAATGGTAAAGACTGATGAGTTCATAGTGCTAAGAGACTTCAAAATGAGTCGGGAGGGCAACCCAGAGGTAACACTTATGCAAATCCCAGTAGGACCTCCTAGACTTCCAATATGGAAATCACCCCAAACAAAGGGCCACCAGAGGACTTTGGAGGTATCCAGATACTATACCAGGGTAGATAATCCCAGAGTTTGGTGCCTTACTAATGGGCCCTAATTTGGAATTCTTGCTGCTGAGAGTGATAGAGACTGACCAAAATATGTCTACACTGCACATGGTCCAAATGTCTCTTCTATTCAAACCTATATTTGATGCCAGAGTTTTAGGTGTACTTCCATAGAACAGAGACTACATGCTCACCATAAGCCAACTGGGTCCAGAACTCTGAGGACCTGCAACTCCTATGCTACAACTCAATGTACTCAACCAGGACACCTAGTTGGGAGTTGACGATGGAAGACGGCTATGCAGGGGAATCCAGAGTGCCTGCAGCTGCAGGCAGGATAATCCCTTCCATTGTTGAGGGGACATTACCATTCCAGACTTCTCAAGATTGGGGAAACAACTATGGACTAGAATGGACTTGTTGGAGTCCTGATATAGACTTATGATATATATAATGCAAGAAATTGCAATATTATGTGGAGGCAGGGTCATTGGACACTTTGGGAGCAGGGTGAGGGAAGAGCAATTGTAATGCAGGTTTTTTTTGGGGGGGGGTCCTGGGAATTGTCATGGATGCTGCTGCAATGGAGGATGTAGGCCAGTTTGTATGATCATGTATCATTCAGGAACTGTAAAGAAGAGAGGGTTGTCTATGGCCTGAACTGTGATCTATGTCTGATTGCAAAGCCCCAAAATGTGTGTAACTATCAGAGGCATTATGCCACACTTAGGAATGTGCATGTGGGGGGTTGTGGGAGGGGTGGGGGGGTGACATATGGGTACTCCTGGAATCTCTGTGTAATCAATGTAGCCTTAAAAATGTATATAGATATATAAAAAATAAATAAAAAATTAATTAAAGAAATAATTAAAATAAAGTAACACTCAAAAAAAAATCAAAGAATTGAACAGAACAGAGCTCACTCAAAATGAGTCTTCCCCTCTTTCTTTATAATATTTCATGGTTTATGGGCAGCAATCAAATCTCCCACTTCTCTAGGGGAAACATTAGTGCCCTCTGAAACCTTGTGTTTATCCTTAACTGAAATTATGGAAGTTTCTTTAGCTGAAATTTATATTTTAAAGCCTGTCTTCAAGTTTTCCCTTAAACAAAGCCTTAAACTTCACTTATATTTCACCAATAGTAGATAAATTAATGATTTTTTTCTTGAAGCCATTTATATATTCTTCATAAATAAATTAAATTTTCCATGAGAAAAATTTATACTCTCAGGTCAGAGAGAATCATTATTGTTTTCAAATATTTTATGTTCCTTAAGCAGTTTAAAATTCTTCTGAGCATACCAGGCATGTTTTTTTTCTGAGAGAAAAATAAGAGATATAGGAATGAGGAAGTAAGTAATGATCTAGGAGAATATACAAGAGTTGAAATGGTCTCTGTCACTAACTCTTGACATCTGCTTAAAAAATATTTTTTAAGAATGAATGTATCATGGGGAGCAAATGTGGCTTAGGCAGTTGAATGCCTGCCTCCCACATGGGAATTGCTGGTTTAGATCCTAATGCCTTCTGAAAAGACAAAAAAAATCAATGACCAGAAGAAATGGAAAAAAAAAAAACCCCAACTTTTTTTTTATTTATTTTTATTTATTTTTTATATATCTATGTACATTTTTAGGATTCATTGATTACACACATGTTACACAGAGATTCCAGGAGTACCCATATGCCATCCCCCACCCCTCCCACAACCCCAAACATGCACATCCCTAAGTGTGGCATAACGCCTCTGTTAGTTACACATGTTTTGGGGCTTTGCCATCAGACATAGATCACAATTCAGGCCATAGACAACCTTCTCTTCTTTACAGTTCCTGTATGATACATGATCATATAAACTGGCCTACATCCTCCATTGCAGCATCATCCATGACAATTCCCAGGTCCAACCCCCAAAAAAAACACAAATGAACAAACAAATAAACAAAACAAAACCAAAAAAACCCTGCATTGCAATTGCTCTTCCCTCACCCTGCTCTCAAAGTGTCCAATGACCCTGGCTCCACATAATTTTGCAATTTCTTGCATTGCATACATCATAAGTCTATATCAGGTTCCAACAAGTCCATTCTAGTCCATAGTTGTTCCACCAATCTTGAGAAGTCTGGAATGGTAAAGTGCCCTCCACCATGGAAGGGATTATCCTGCCTGCAGCAGCAGGCTCTCTGGATTCCCCTG
>PVKH010036046.1:0-11648 GCA_004027955.1 Chaetophractus vellerosus
AATAAAAATAATAAACAAAAAACAAAACTCATCACCTCTCAATCTCTCTATGCTTCCCCTGCTGTACATAGCTGCTCTTATTTTTCCTTCTCTCTAGTATATTTGTATTTATATTTTGGAAAAACAGTTTTGTATATAAAATATCACCCATTTTTACATGAGGTTTTACTATCTTATACAGTCCCATGTTGCCATTTTTAGCTTTCCTTCTAGTAATATACAAGACCTTTTCAACCAATGTCTTTCCCATATAGTAACTCTGCTAGTCACAAACAGCATGATGTGATCTCACCATTTCCATTCATTTCCAAAGATTTATAACCTTTTTACCAAATCTGCACAAATTAACCCTCAGCTTTCCATCTCTACCCTTCTTCTATTTTCTGGTGACCTATATTCTAATTAGTAACTCCAATAGTTTACATGATATATTTAGTTCATAACAAGCACACTCATACAGTATTTGTCCTTTTGTGTCTGGCTTGCTTCACTCAACATAATGTCCCCCAGATTCATCGATGTTGTCATATGCTTCATGACATCATTTCTTCTTACTGTTGCATAATATTCCATCATGTGTATACACCACAGTTTGTGTACCCATTCATCAGTTGATGGACACCTGGGTTGTTTCCAACTTATGGCAATTGTGAATATTACCCCTATGAATATGGACTTGCAGGGGTCTGTTCATGTCTCTTCTCTCAGTTCTTCTGGATATATAACTAGTAATGTTGTTGCTGGGTCACGTGGCAAGTCTAGATTCAAATTCCTTATGATCTGCCAAAGAGTCATCCACAAAGGATGTATGTGGCAGTTTGATATTGTTTATGAATTCTGAAAATAGATATTGGATTATGTTTGTAAATTAGTCTGTCCCTCTAGGCATATTAGATTATATTGGATTCAGAGGTTTCACTTACTTGATTAAATAATGATTAAGGCTTTTATTGGGCCACATTAGTAGGATGTTGCATCCCCACTCTCTTGGTGGGCAGGAACTCACAGAGAAACTGCACCACAGAGAAGGGAGTTTGGAGGTTTGAGCTGGATCCCTGGAAGTGAAGAACACAGGAGAAGAACATTGAGAAATAGAAATGGCTCCTTAGACATGGTAAGGGCCCAGAGAGACAGAGCCCTTTGCCTAATAGTCTACAGCTGGCCTTGTGGAGAAAGCACTACAGCTGAGCCTGGAGAGGAGCAGAGCCACAGGAAGAGAGGAAGCCCAAAAGCCCAAACTCTTGGCAGACATCAGACACGTGGCAATAGACTTTGGTTAGGGAAGTAACTTATGCTTTATGGCTTGGTAACTGTAAGCTTCTACCTCAAATAAATACCCTCTAGAAAAGCCAACAGTTTTCTGGTATTTTGCATTAGCATGCCTTTGGCTGACTAATACAATGTATCATTCTACATTTCCATCAAAAGTGAATAAGCATTCCTATCTCTGGACATCCTCCCCAACATACAATTTCCATATTTTTAATAGTCTCCTGTCTAATAGGTGTGACTTAATATCTCATTGCAGTTTTGGTTTGCATTTCCCTAATCTCTAGTGATGTTGGTCATTTTTTTTTCATGTGTTTCTTTCTTTGCCATTTATATTTCTTCTTTGGACATTTGTCTTTTTATTGTTGAGTTGCACAAAATTGAAAACTTTTGAGCCTCAAAGGACTTTACCATGAAAGTGAAATGACAACCTACAACATGGGGAAAAATATTTGGAAACGAATATCCAGAACATAAAAAGAAATCCTTCAACTTAATAAAAAGGTAAACAATGCAGTTAAATAATGGGCAAAAGACTTGTATCAGACATCTTTCCAAGGAAGATATATAAATGGCCAGAAAGCACATGAAAAGTTGCTCAATATTAGTACCAAGTACCAATTCACACACTTTAGAATGGCTGCTATTTACAAACACCAGATAATTACAAGTGTTGGAGAGGATATGGAGAAATAGGAACATTAATTTATTGCTGGCAGCAAAGTAAATCATGCAGCTGCTGTGGAAAACAGTTTGGCAGTTCTTCAAAAAGCTATTTATAGAGCCATAATGTAACTGGGTAATCCCACCACGAGGTACATATCCAAAGGAATTGAAAGCAGGGGCTTGAACCTATATTTGTAAACTGATGTTCATAGCAGTATTATTCACAATTGCCAAAAGGTAGAGACAACCCAGTGTATATTAAGTAAGTAATGAATGAATAACTTGTATATTCATACAATGGAATACTATTCAGCCATAAAAATGAATGATGTCCTGATACAATTGATTGCATGGATGTACCTTGAAGATGTTATGTTGCGTAAAATAAGCCAGATACAAAATGACCAATAGTGCATGATTTGCAAAACTGGCCCAAGAAAAGAAATCATGACCAGATGGCTTCCCTGGTGAATTCTACTAAACATTTAGAGAATTATTAACATAAATTATTACTAAACATTTTGAATTAATGGAAGAACAGAATTCTTCCTCCCTCTTTTTATGAAACCAGAATCAACATAATTCAAAGCAATATAAGACAGCACAAGAAAATACAATTACAGACCAATGTACCCATGAATATAGGTGTAAAAACCCTCAAAAAATTTAGCAAATGTAATCCAATAGCATATTAAGTGGATAAGATACCAAGTGGGATTTCTACATTATGCAATGGTAGTTCAAATTAAGTAAATCAGTGAATTTAATAAAAACATAAACAGAAAGGTAGCCAAAAGAACACATGATCATTATAATTGATACAGAAAAGGTATTTGACAAAATATAAAAGCATAAAAAATACTCAGAAATCTATCATACAAGGTATCTTCTTCAACATGATAAAGACTTCTTTGAAATAGCTATAGATAACATTATATGCAATGTATTCCCCAATAAACCAGAGATTAGAAAGTCTACCCACTTCAAAAAATGTTATTCACTATTGTACTAGAAGTTCTATTGAGAGCAATAAGGTAAAATAAGAAATAAAATTCAAGCAAATTGAATAAGAGAAAGTGAAATTGTCTCAATTCACAATGATATGATCTTTTACATGGAAAATCTCAAAAATTCCATTAGAAAACTAGTAGCACTATAAAACAAATGCAGCTATTTTTAGTAGAAGATTAACACACAATTAAAATATGGGCAAACTATTTCAACGGATCCTCATCTATATATATAGATAGCACATAAGTATATAAAAGATGTGAATGTCATTTGTCATTAATGGGTTGCAAATTAAAATAATTACAAGCTATCTACTAGAATGGCTAAAATCCAGACATTACAATATTAATTGCTGACTGGCATGAGAAGCAATGGAAATATACATAGGAAATGGGAAGTTAAGTCTTAAAATGCCCAATGTCCGTCTTTGGAACAATGGAAATGTTTGTTAGTGGATGGTGGTAATAGTGGAACAGCATTGTGGACAAAATTAACAATACTGAAAATTTATATCTTCATCTGGTTCAAAGGGGAAATGTTAGATTAATAAATATGGTGTAGCAGTTTGGCAGTTTGATATAGTTATGAATTCCAAAAATAGATATTGGATTATGCTTGTAAACTGGTCTGTTCATCTGTGCATGATTAAGTTATGATTTGGGCTTTCATAGGGCCACATCAGTAGGGTGTTGAGCCCTGCCCTTGATGGGTGGGGTCTTAAAGATAAAAGACATGGCAAAGGACAGAGTTGAAGTTTTCCAATTGGAGTTTTTGAGTTAGAAGCTGAATTTTAATGCTGGAGCCCAGGGATGCAAGCACAAAGAGGAACTTGCTCATAAGGAAAGAGAAGGCCCTGGGAAGAAATGAGCTGTTCACCTGATAGTTTACAGCTGACCTTGTGGAGGAAACAGAGGAGCTGAGCCTGGAGAGAAATGGAGTCCCGGGCAGAGAGGAACCCAAGAAGCCTGAACCCTGGCAAATGTCAGCAGCTGTCTTGCTCCAATACGTGGGAACAAACTTTGGTGAAGTAAGAAATTATGCTTTATGTCCTGGTAACTGTGGACTTTTACCCCAAATAAATACCCTTTCATGAATACTAACAGATTTCTGGCAGTTTGCATCAGCACCCCTTTTGCTGACTGAAACATATGGTAACAGAATAAAATGTTTCTTTTTAAAGACATGTAACAACACTACAGGGTGAACACTAAGATAACCCATGGACTATAGATGGTGAAAGAGTAAATACAAATTACATTTATAAAATAATCTCTGAATGAGGAGAGGTTTTAAAACTTACATAAATAGAAGAGATAAATAGTTAAATTTTACCAAGGTAATTCGTTAAAATAGTATTTCTTTCTACACTGATTAGTGATGCACCACTGATTTTTATGGGAATTTATTTTGGCTAGTCATATTTGCTCTATTGTTCTACCTATTGATTTTTTATACCACCCTAAACTTGATAATTTGAAGTTCCTCATATATTTTAAATTATAATCATATATAATGATTTATTATGCAATTAATATATAATCATATTGCATTATGCATAAACCAAGCTATATGTATTATTGATTGTTTTTCATAGAAAAATTTAAAATTTCAGAAAAAAATAATTTTTTTTGTGAAGTTCTCAAAGAAGTCTTCCTTGAATGCTTATTAAACTAAGTAAAACGGCAGATTATATAGGCAGCAACAGGTGTATTTTAATTTAAATCTTTACCTCATCTCAGATACTAAATAAATTCCAGGAAGAATTGCATATCAAGTACAACAAAGCCACTACCAATAACCAAAATGAAGGAGAAAAAGAAGAGGAAGATGAACAAATGATGAGAAAAATAAAAAGATAGAGGAATATTGGTTAATAGATTCAGATTAATGAAATAAATTTTTTCATCATGTAAGAAATCACTTCAGAGAATATCAGTAACTGGGTATATAAAATTTAAAAAAATCATCAATCGTTATCACAAACAACTATCAATAAACTACAAATACTCTAAAAATTACTTGCCACAAATGGTCACAATATTTTACTTATTTTCTCTGTGAATAGTGGTACAAAAAAATTGGAAAATTAGTGAATCTCAAAGGGAAAATGAGCAGAAGAAATAACAATTGTCAATGAAATCATAAAAGATGGTAAACTTCATTACTATTGAAAATATATAAAATAAAACAAAAGTGCTTCCATTAATATCTTTAAAAATGTTTACTGAACCCTAGGTGATATACTACATTCATTAATATATATCATGGTTAATGCTTTCAAGAAATTTAGCATTAATTATCTTAAGTTATCATGGAAACACTAGTTAAGGAGGTTGCTAAGCTAACTTTATAAAGTTCAGGCTAGTTTCAACTTGTAGGTTATAGTAAAATACAAGAGGAGAAGGATAAGCTGGGAACTGAATTCCTGGGTGCAATAAAACCAGAAATTGTTGGTTTAGAAAATCTGAGCTTCTGGAAAGGGATCCCCAAAAGAATAGTCCTCCATGTGAAGGTTTAACTAAATATTGTTCCAATCAGCCTTTTAAGTCAAGTCAGGATTGGAAGGGCACTTATCCAGGAAAGATCTATGGAAAGTTCTACTGTCTGATGGTTTGGAACCGTGTGTACTACTTGTAAAATTGACAAGTTCATTGTGAAACTTGTATGAATGGGACCACTGTCAGTCTGTACTAAAAGGGACAGATTGAAGAAAAAATGACTTCAAGGGAAGAACCATGGAAGCTGAGGTCTGAGTGGCAACATATTCTCAGGCTAAGAGAGTAGGTCCATCTATGTGTGTGAAAAGGGTAATCTGCATTCTACCCAATTGTTCAGGAACCGTGTTGTCATTCATTTTTATCAGAGGGTGGAGCCTCTTCCACAGGCATGAGGATAGCTTGGCCACAATTCTAATGCTTGAAGAGGGTGAGGCCTTCACACCAGTGTTTGCTGAGTGCATGACCACTGTGTAAGTAGTTGGAAGTATTGGTTTTGATGCTCCATCAGGTTGGGAGAACAAAACATCATTCTCAAGATGACTCTCAGACCTTGAAATCTAAAGCCGCCTGCCCTGTTGTGTTTCAGAACTATTTGAGACTCCTGTTTTCCTTTCGATTTTTCCATGTGGGAATGGAAATATTTATCCCATGATTGTCTCTTCATTGTATATTTGAAGGAAATAACTTGTACTTTTGGTTTTACAGATCCATAGACAGTGGAGAATTGTGCCCCAGAATAGACACACCTGTAACTGATTTTTATGAGACTTGTTACAAAGTATTGTAAATGACTTAAGGTTTTTGGGATATTGGGACATAATGGATGTATTTTGTATATAGAAAGAACATGTATTTGTGGAGTCTAGAACCTGGAGTATGGTGGCCTTAAACTGTATGTACTCTAGAAAAATATGATGTTAAATCTAATCCATCCCTGTAGGTGTGAACCCATTGTAAGTAGGTCCATTTGATGAAATTAGTTCAATTAAGTTGTGGTCTACCTCATTCAGGATAGGGCATAGTCTAATAATGAAGTCCTTTATAAATGGAATGAACACAGAGAAAATGAAAGAAAACCATGGAAGTAAGAAGCTGAAAACAATAAAACCCAGAAGAGAAGGGAGAGGCTAGTGTACACCGTTTTGTGTCTTGCAACTTGCCATGTGGCAGAGGAGTCAAGAATTTCCAGCAGCTTTTGTTCAGGAAGAAAGCATCATCTTTATGGTGACTTGATTTGGATATTTTCCTGGCATCATAATAATAAGTAAATAAATTCCCATTGTTCAACCTGACCCATCTCATGATATTTGTTTTAGAAGCCCAGGAAAATAAACACACTCTAATGATAAATACATAGACAGAAATAAATGCCATTATTATTGTATTCTTACTGCTGTGTAAATCCACTTTTTCATTTTTCACATTATCAAAATTACAAATGCATAAATTATAATCACAATTCTATGATATTGGGCACAAAGCAGACATATGTAATCTGTGTAGAAAGCAACATAAAACGGGGACAGAAGGTTATAGATTTAGAGATTTTGCATCCTATTGAAGTTAATTTGGCATTGTTTCAAGCTAGATTTTTATAGATTTCACATGTAAATATAAACCTCATGGGAACTACAAAGTAAATATCTAAAAACTATACAGAGAAGGACAGTAGAAAGAAATCACAGTTTCATGAAAAATATAAACTAAACACCAAAGAAAGCATTAACAGAAGAAACAACAGCAGTTTAAGACATGTAAAAACAAATGACAAAATATTTGAAGTAAGTCCTGCCTTATCAGTAATTACTTGGATTACAAATGGATTAAAATATCCACTCAAAAGACAGAGATTGGAAAAGTGGCCAAAGACCATTATTGCCTACATGCTGCTTATATCACTTTAGACCTAAGGGTACAAAATGTGATAGGATGGGAAAAAATATTCCTCACAAATAGTAAACCAAAGAGAGCTGGGGTGATTATACTAATATCATACAAAAGAGTCTGTAAGTCAAAACCTGTGACAAGGGATAAGAAAGGATTTCATATATTAATAAAATCAATTCAAGAAGATTTAACAATTATAAACATATATGCATCTAATAACAGAGTCCCAAAATACATGAAGAAATATTGACAGATTTGAAAGGATAATTTCACAGCATTAATTTTTCTGCAAAAATAGTTGGATACACAAAGACAATATTTTCAATAATGGACAGAAGTGAAAAGAGACAGTTCTAAAATAACAATTGTTCTACAATACTTTTAGAAATTGCAGGTTTGAGTCCTTTATGAACCCCAGAAAATCCTGTTCTTAAAGCAAACCCATTCCTGTACCTGTAAATCCATTGTAGAAGGGAATTTTTGATAGATTTATTCAAGGGAGCATCCTTTTCATTAGAGCACTTCAGGTAAGAGTTTTTTATTAGAGTGTGGGACCCAGGGTGGATCTTAATTCTCTTATTGGAGTCTTTTATAAAAGGAAGAATAGAAAACTGTGTACACAGGAAAAAAAGCCTCAGATACAGAAAGAATCCAGGAGAGACGAGCCTACACTGCCTTTATGCCTTGCTATGGGCCTGATTGCCCACAGCTGAGCTCAGGGAGAAAGTGAGTCTGCAGGAGAAGGCAGAGACCTGCAGAGCTATCGTTGTGCCTTGCCACAATCATCACTGATTATGCATTGATTAGGACATTTTCCATAGCCTTAGAATTGTAAGCTTTCAATCTGATAAATTCCCATAGTAAAAGCCAACTGATTTCTGGTATATTGGACACAGCAGGTTTTAGCAAATGGAAACAGTGAGCAATATGTATAAGCATTAAATGTACACTTCTTTAAAATTTTGTAGGTATACAATTTTTCAAAAGCAAACTTGGTGAAACCTGTCATTTATCCACATCTTTCTTGAGTCTCTACCCAATGTCCCTGTGCACTACACACCTTATTTTCATGAAAAAGTTTCCTTATAATGCTGCTTTTACTTCTTCATGCTTTGTGTAGCAGAGCTTAGTGGATGAGAACATGGGTTCTGGTGTTAAATGCCTGGTTTGATTCCTGAGTCCCACCTTACAATTTCTATGCAAAACTAATATACTTTTTTATCCCTTAATTTCTTTTAAAAGTAGAGATATTGGAAAGAAAAATATGACACTAAAGTAATTATTCATGGATGTTATGAAAAGCAAAAATAAATAGATACATCTCTTACCTAGATTTCACAGATAAGGTTTTTGTTATAGCTTGTTACTTGCCTTATGATATTATGACTTATACAAATTCAAAATATAAGCCCTATTCTCTAAAACATTTGGGATTAAAGAACAAAGAACAAAGAGACTGTTATAGGTCAGTGTTAATTATATTACTCCTTGCAGTGCAAAATATGCTTTCCATCAAATCCTAAAAGGAGTTACTTGCAATGTCATCCTTTTATTTCTGTGGGTATATTTGGTACCTAAAACATATATACCACAGAGCAATGAATAAAAATGATTTGTTGACACTTAATTTTACCCAGTTTCCCTTGTATATGATGGTTTTCTTTTCTTTTGATATTTTCTGAATCCTCTTTTTATCTCTGATATTTGTCATTCGAATAGTAGGTATCTCAGGATAGATATATTCATGAATATTCTGTTTAGGGTGTGCTGTCCTTCTTGGATATTGATATTTATGTCCATTATAAGAATTGGGAAGTTTTCAGTCGTTATTTTATCAACTATTCTTTCTGCCACTTTTCCATTATCTTCTCCTTCTGGGACACCAAAATGCAAATGTTAGTGTGTTTCAAGTCGTCATTCCATTCTATGAGAATCTGTTCCATTTTTTCCATTCCCTTCTCTTTCTTCTCTGCAGTCTTTTCCATTTCAAATGTTCTGTCATTGTAATCACTAATTCTATCTTCCAGCAATTCAAATCTGCTTTTATGTACCTCTAATGTATATGTAATCTCATCCATCATGACTTTCATTCCCTTAAAGTCTGTAATTTTTATTGGCAGGTTTTCAAAATGTTCTTTATGATCGCTCAGTGTCTTCTTCAGTCATATTTTCTTTAGATTCTTTGAAGTGTTTGGGAGAGTTGTATAATTATCACTGATTAATTGTGTTGAATCTTGTATCTTTTCAGGATATTTATTTTGTTCTTTTAGCTGGACCATCTTTTCCTGTTTCTTACTAACAGTGTGGCTTGTAATTTTTTTGCTCATGTCTAGGCATCTGAATATGCTAGTGAATTTACTTTGATGGCTAATTTCTCTCATCTATTGTTTTTATTTTCCCCAGCTCTTCTTTAATATCTGTTTCACTTATTCAGTCTTTAAAATTGCCCAGCTTAAGTTTTCAAAATCAGGCCAGGGACTCACCAGTGGGAAGCAGATTTTCTCCCCAGGGTTTGATACAGAGAGTGTGATCAGTTTTTTTTTTATTCCATGCAATTGCCAGATTAGCCAGCAGATGCTGCTAGTCCATGTACCTCTCAACAGAGGTGTTACAGTCTTGGCTTTCTTGTGTTCCTGTGTTGATTCTCCAGATCAGAGCATCAGTGGCCAAATTCACTGAAGAAAAGCACCCTTACCTCCTCTCACTTTTTCCTTGAAATCACTGATAGGGAGGAAGATGTCTGATTTCCTCTCAGTTGGCTGCAGTAAGTCAGGTATTTTACCAAGCTTAATATCTTGGGGGTGGGGAAAGGGAGCTCCTCCTGGCCACCACAAGGGCTTGATAACTCATGTTTGCCATTTTGGCTGCTTCATCTCTCTGTCCCTCACCCTTCTGAGAGTTGTATAAAACTGTCCTGGTCTGCTGAACCCCAAAGCAAGTCCCTCAGATAGCTTTTGGCTCTTTCTCCATTTTTTTTTTTTTTTTTTTTGTGAGAGCATTCAGCTCTGCCTGTAAGTGCCAACCTTTCATCAGAAATCAGGGAGGAGAGAAGAAAGTGGTATGATGTATTTAAGGAATTGAAAGAGAAAAACTGCCAGCCAAGAAATCTGTATCTGGCAAAGCTGTCCTTCAAAAGTGAGAGTGAGTTCAGTCTTCACAGATAGAAAAAAACTGAGAATATGTTAACAAAAGACCAGATTTGAAAGAGATACTAAAAGGGGTTCTGCAGTCTGAAAGGAAAATACAAGGGCAAGAGACATGGAGAAGAGTTTAGAAATGAAGATTTTTAGGAAGGGTAAACTAAAGGATAAGAAAACAGTCAATAAAATGATATGACAACAGACAGCCCAAGGACAAAATGGATGAGGTAAGTAATGCCTTTACAGTGAAAACTCTGAATGTTAATGGATTGAACTCCCCAATCAAAAGATACAGAGTGATAAAATGGATTTTTAAAAAATGAGCTGACTGTATGTTGTTTACAAAAGACCCAGCTCAGATGTCAGGACACAACCAGATTAAAAATGAAAGATTGGAAAAAGTTATTCCATATAAATAGTAACCAAAAAAGAGCTGGAGTAGACAAGATAAATGCAAAATAACAACATTATAGAATATGAACAATAATTATTCAGTGCAACTGGCAAATTGTTCCTATGATCAGAATTCTGTAATTTTTTTCATACTAAATAAATTCTTGCTTTTAATTGAGGGGGAGTGAAGAAGAGATATATTTTGGATACTTTCTTCTTCTTTGGCCCTTTCTTATTAATACTCTTAATTGAAATATTTTATCTGGGTCGATAATGATTTAGCCTGACTACTATTGTACAAGATTTTGAGTTATTCAACCTCATAAAATTATGAGCTGGCAAATTGTTATCTGCTGTAATTCATTCTAATAAGATGTGAAGAATTCCCAAATAGTAATTTGATTATCAACCAAGAATTATGGTCTAACTGGAAATCAAATGACTAAATCAATAATTTATTTCATTCTTAGAGATTTTTATGTCCAATAGTTTGAGCTGTGATATAAAACTTAGAATTATGTCATAATTAATTTCTATTATATTTGAATTATTGCTTACATTTGTAAAGATTTGTTACTATGCTAAGTATTTTTTTATAATTGATTATATTAAATCTAACCTGGGGTGCTGGCCATATAGCCCAGTGGATAGGGTGCTGGTATACCACATGGGAGGCCCTGGGTTCAGTTCCCAGGGACCTCTCTTAGTGGGCAGACCACCTTGAGAAGGGCAAGCCACCGTGGGCAGGCAGAGCTGCCGTGGGCAGGGCAAAAAGCTGCCACGG
>PVKH010036047.1:0-11650 GCA_004027955.1 Chaetophractus vellerosus
AGTGGTAATAGGGTGGGTTGGGGGAAAATACAGCAAATGTAAGCTGTGGACTATAGTTAGTACTGTAGTAATATTTTGACAATATTCTTTCATAATTTCTAACAAATATTTCACAACAATGCAAGGTGTTTGTAGTGGTGTAGTGGGGTGATGTATGGGAGCCCTGTATGATGTTATACATGTTTGTTTTGTAAGTTCACAACTTTCACTATACACTTATTGTTTATGTATGTTCATGTATGAATGATATACTTGAATAATTTTTTTAAAACATCAGTAACAGAAGGAGAACTGGAAATTAAATATGTATTGGCATGCTTATTGGTATCCCACAGGTCTCATAGGTTCTGTTTGCTTTTTTAAAATTCTTTTTTTTTCCCTCTGTTCTTCAGCCTGAATCCATTCAATTGTCTTATCTTCTGGTTCACTGATTCTTCTTCTGTTAGCTCCAATCTTTTGTTGAAACCCTCTGGAGAATTTTCCATCTCAGCCATTGTTGCGTTAATCTTCAGTATTTGTGTTTGGTGCCTTTTTAAAATTTCTGTCACTTCATCGAGATTCTCATATTGTTCCTTTATGGTTTTCCTGATATCCTTTAATTTTTTTCTTTATGTTCTTCAGTGTAATGAGGATTTTTTATTCTAGATCTTTGTTTGGTATGCCCAAAGTCTGATCTTCATTGGTGCTTTGGATTTTCATCTTGTTCCTTTAGATGGGCTATCATTTCCTCTTTGTTTGTCTTATAAGCTTTTGTTGTACACTTTACATTTAAATATTTGAAAGTGTTAACTCAGGGATTTAGTCCTTCTTTATGTTTGTATCCAGCTAGTGATAAAACAGAGATTTCCTTGAGTGCCAGGAGCTAATAAAATCAAACAAACTAGGTAAAAAAACACCTTCCCAGTCTTTGCAAATTGGCTTTGTGTTGGCTGGTGCTTCCTTCTGAGTTTGCCCTGCTATAAGATCATCATCCTGGGTAATTGTGAAGTGCAGGGTCCTCTCCATTTTTTCTGAGTCTGTGTCTTGTCCTGGGTTTGTGCTGCTGGTGACCTTAGGAATTCCCTCACTTAAGAAAATTGAATGTCCCTCTACTCCTTAGGAAATAGATTCTCTCCCTCTGCTTGGTGCTCTGTTGTACAACTTAAAGCAGGTAAGCCTTTGCCCCAGGCAGGTTTGACTTCATTGTTCCTTACACTGCTTTAGCTGTCTGCAAGCTGCCTCGGAGGGAGCCAAACATGAGTTTCCTAGTTCAGTGTTTCAGGTTGCCGCCTGCCAGATTGGCACTGAGATACAGGCACACAATATTTTTATAAGAGTTATTCTGCTTCCAGCAGAATAGAGCCAAGGCCCTACAGCAGGAGCACAGGCTGGTTCCACACTGAGGAGAGGGGTTGGCAGCGGTGTCGGCAAGGGCACCACAAGCTTCTGCTACCATTTTTAAACCTGCATTTTATTGATGCAACACTCATCCCGTTACTGCAAACTTTTAACTATTTTCCGGAGTTTTGAGGAAGATAGCTCTGCAAGATTTTGCTGATAGTTAAGGATTCTGTGGGAGAACTACACTGTGCAGTGTCTTACACCACCATCTTGGTCGACTGGAAGCTGGAATTTTTTGTTGCTGTTTGGTTATTTTTTTTTGGACACTATATTTGTTGAGGATTATCACTGAGTCCTAAATAACAATGAACTATAGTCATATTCAGTGCTTCGTTTTCTGGTAATATGGAATACTCCCTGATTTAAATAAGCGCTCCAGGACAGAACATATAAAAACTTCAGAAAATATGGGGGGAATTTTTTTTTAATGTATGACTGAGCAAGTAGAAAAATAAGACAAATCTTGGCAGTCTGAATCTACAATGATGGGCAAGTCTTGATTGGCCGAATGAACAATTCACTTAGAAGTAAAATGCTGCTATTATACTAGCATTTTACATCTGCATTAGCAGATGTGTAGGCTTTCATAGGCTTCACATGGGGGATGGGAGAAAATGTTTGGAGCTGTCACAAGATGAGAGGTTGGATTGGAGGCCCCATGTAAATTCTGTTCCTCCTAAGGGTGACAAGTTCAGCGCATGAAAAGAAAAACAAAACTTTCAGGAATACTAATCTCTCCAGCTATTGACAGGTTTGGGGGTTGGAAGGAGGACAAAAGGAAAAAAAAATCATCCCAGACAGTTCCTAGGCACAATGCAATCAAACAGATTTGGAGTGACAAGTCACACTGCTCCTGTTTCCCAACAAACCCCAAGACAAATATTTAAGACTGGTGTCTGGCAGAAGCAAACAGATATCCTCTTAGTTGGAAAGCACTTTAAAAGGTGGCCTGGGTTTTTAGGGTCATATAGGCCAAGATCAGATATTTCATGGTATTAAAAGATTCTTAATAGGAGAGTGATCTCATTTGTTCTAGCAGCTATGTGGGGAATGGACTAAAGAGGGCCAAAGGTGGAAGTCAAGAGACCCAATAGAAAATTATACAGAAATTCAAGAACTACTAATGGATTCATTGTTGAAGGTGAGAGCAAATGAAAAATAATGTCAAAGACTCCTAGATGATTAATCTAATCAACAAGGGGAATGGTGGTGTCACTTGCTTAAATGGGGAAATCTTGCTTGATGGACATCCAAATGGAGCTCTCAAGTAGACAGCTTGATAACTGAATCTGAAGCTCAAGGCAGAGTTAAGGACAGGATGTGTATGTTTGCAGCATTTAAAACCATGAGGCTGATAAAGTGTATAGAAAAAGAGAAAGAGATCCAGATTCTGGGAAGAATTCTGCAACAGCAACAGAGTTGGGGAAAATTAATGACCAGTGGAGTAAAGGAAAACAGAGGAATTTAATTAAATGAATACTAAGAGAGGAAAGTATCTCCAATAAGAAGTGCTGGTCACCTAGACCAACTGCTACTGAGAGACCAAAAACGATAAAGACAAAAGTAAGTTCATTGGGTTTTCAGCACAGGAGTCATTGGTAAACTTGACACCAGGCATTTCACTAGTGAGCAAACTGAGAGCCATTGGAGTGAGCTGAAGAAATGATGAGAGGTAAAAAAACGGAAGCAGAGGCAATAGAGAATTAGCTCTAACATTTTTTTTTTGTACAGAGGAAAAAGAAAAGAGGCCGTAGCTAGTGGGGGACATTGGTGCAATGAGGCAATTTTTATAGGGGATACTATTAAGACTTTTTTTTTCCGTTGATAGGAACGATGCTTAGAGATGGAGAAAGTACTCATGCAGGACATAAAGGTTATAATTGAAGGATGACGTCCTGGAGAAAGGGTCAGCTCAGCATTTGAGAGAAGTGGTTGACCTTTGATAAGTTCAGACTAGTCCAGTTATTGTCCCAGGAGGTAAGGAGCACCTATGTTCAAATGCAGGCAGATGGTAGATTTGGCAGCTCGAAGGAGAACGCTTTTCTATCTGACTTCTATTTCTAAAATAAAGGATGAGAACAACCTCTAAGTGGGTGTAGGAAGTTTAGGATAGAATAAAAAAGTGTGAAGAGGTCGTTTTGGAGACTGGGGAGGCAGTTTCAGGGAAATGTAGAATTCTGGCTAATCTCGAGTGCCCAGTTGAGAATCGTGGCCAGGAAGTTAAAGCAGGACCGGTCACTAGTATTGTGTGTTTTTCCATTTTTTTCAGCTGCTAGAGGCAAACAGAGAGAGGCAGATCTTGGGTCTGAAGAATTGTGCAGTACAGGGAGAAAAGAGCTCAGCAGACAAGTGTGCTGCAAGGCGATGACGACGTTGTAGAATGCCAGAATCTAAGTGGGTAGGGAGTTTCTGGATAATTAATAGCAGGCATTGAAAAATTAAATGTGTATTTATTTAATTCTTCTGTTGTAAAATTACTTAATTAAATTTAGAGATGAATTTGTGGTTGTCTATTATTTGCATAGCTCTGTGGCTTTACTTGCCGGAGACAATTTCCACTTACAAGGAGCTTGGAGACCTAGGTTAAAAGCACACACTGAGAAAAGACCTAAAGTAGATGGGAAAAGATACTTTGTGAGGAGAAATGGAAGTTTCAGCTTTGGAATTGAAGACAAACATATCATGTACTTTCTTCCTTGACTCAGAAAGAAGAAAGAATGCATGAAGACACAGATGCTTTGAAAGAGAAGAATGCTGATACATGTCCCTTATTTCTCTAACACAATTATGAGCATGGTTCAAATCAAGCTATTTCAAGTCTTCCCAAATATATAATAGTTAGTAAAAACGCTGTAATTTTCTCTAATATTACCTGTTTAAATAGATGGGCATATGAAAATTTATTTCTAGAGAATACTCTAAAGGAAAGAAGACAACTATAAAACATGTTCACTGAAATATGAAAAATAAAAATCATATAATCTATATATCCAATAATAGTGAATTTAAGAGAATAATGGATAGTCACTCTTTAGAATATTATACAATAATCAAATTATAATGTACATCATGTCCAACACCTTAAAATGTTTATAAAATAGTAGAAAGTGAAATAAATATCATGCCAGATTATTCTTTCTAAACTATGGCTAAAATGAGATAAATATTATATATACATATGAACAGGTACTGGAACGGTGTACGGGAAAAAGCAAACAAATGATTTGTTAGCATAGAGAGAATGTTAGCAAAGGGAAGAATTCTGAGTTGTTGTTTCTTTAACCATAATGCTTCTGCATTAAATGATCCTTGAAATTCCAAATTCACACACCCACTAGATTCATTAAAAGTTCATGTGATTTATAGTGTGATATACAAGTGATACAGTAAAAGCATAGGATCACTGGGGAATATTTGCACATTTAAACACATTATATCAACATGACAAGGTTTTCCTTTTTCATACCCAAATCCTTGTCAACCTGATGAGAGTTGGTCTCTTTGTCTGTGAAGAGAAATGCCAAATACATCATAATCCTATTGTAACATAGCAGTGACACATATCTGGCCCAATTCTGGTCTCTGAAATGTACAGTGCAAGCCCAATATGCCCTAGTTTGGCTAAACACAGCTCTGTCCCTTGGGAGGTATCACTTCTGCATTGCGTTCAGACTCTTTCCATACCCATCTTCCTTCTTTTCCTATATACCCAGAGCCAACCAAAATATCCAAAGGGTCAGTACTTAAGAATTAATTTCTATTTATTTTGTTATCCTTGAAACACAGGTTGTGAACTAGTAAGAAACAAAATATTTTTTGAGGCTTGATGATAGTAAAAAAAAAAATCAACTTTCTCCTGAGGCTTATGTTATGTTATTGGTTATGGGAAAATATCTATATAGGCCATGGAAGGGCCAAGACCATGTGAAATTGGAAGGTTAAAAAAAAATTAAATTTCTAAAATAACTCGCTCTCTCTTTGCCTCCCCCAAAGCTAGAAAATGTTAGGACTCAGATGTTTTCAGAAGGGAAATAATGTCCCAGGGAAGATGTTTGTAATTTTGAATAGCAGTGCTTCGCCTCTGTGGACTATTTATAGTTGCCGTGAGCTTTGGTTAAAGTAAGATGCCAGCTGAAATGGAGCTACTGGAGGCAGCCACGCTGTGCTGAGACAACACGCAGAGCTGAGCGAAGACATTCGCCTCCGGTCATTATTGTGCATATTTAAGGATTTAAATTTTTCACAGACCTCTGTTGTTCCACAGACTGCTAAGCAGAAAATAACAACGCTGATACGGCTAATGCGCTTCAGTTATGTATTTCTCAACAACAACAAAAAAATGTGGGGATACTAACGACAAATAGCGGGATGCATGTTCCTAGCCTGCTATTTATTGCCACACATATCGCTACATATAATGATATGCAAATAGATTGAACTTGATATTTGATTTATAATATGCTTTGTTGCCTCTACATGCAAGTCATTTTTAAAGGTAATTTTCCAGGAATGAAAAGTACAGAGTCCCAAGCTTTACGGGAAAAAAACAAAACAGGGAGAGGAAAAGTCCAATATCCTTTGATAAACAGACATTAATAACAGCTTAGGCAGTAGTGAAAATGTAAAAGTCATGGCATCCTCCCTGATCTGCCTAGGGGGTCTTTAGCCAGTTGGCTAAAATGGAGAAACTGCTCAGGGTGTTCAAGATACCATCTCCTGGTATGGTAAAATCAAAAAAGTGCAGATTTGGATAGAGAAAGATTTAAATCCACCACTTACAAGCAACTGGCAGACCTCAGGCAAGTCTCGTAACTACTTTGAGTAGCGAGTTTCTTTACAGGCTATGAGTAATCATGTAAAGCATGTACCATGGAAATAACATTTGTTATTTCCCCCTTAGTTCTCTTGCTGGGAAAATCATGACACACTTCCTTTATTTTTCTTCCAGTATATTTACAGCAAAACAAATTCTCTCAAGCTTAATAATCTGATATTTTCACCAAGCTACTAAACAGACGAGTTAGATGCTATTAAGTCCATCACTCTACTTCTGGGAGAACCCTCTACAGCAGGGTCTTTTCTGGCATCTGGCATGTAACACCAGTTGAATGAGTTTAGTTATATTATTTATAGCAGATTAGAGATTAATTGGGACATGGGATGGAGATTGGGGAGGAGACTGATAGAAACAGGTGCAAACACAGCAGAAAGAAGAGATGACTGTCTATTTGACAATGAGAGTGATGAAAGAAAAATCTATGAATGTAAGTCCTGGAAAAATCAGAGGGCTCTGTTTAGCTATTAGTTTTCAACCCAAATAAAGCGTGTACTTATCTGGGTTATCATGTCATATGATTAGGTAAGCATGTATGTGATGGTTTTTTTTGTTTGTTTGTTTATTTTTATTTTATTTTTATTTTTGAGGTACCAGAGCAAGGAATTGAACCCGGGACCTCCTATGTGGGAAGCAGGTGATCAACAACTTAAGCTATGCCCATGCCCCATGTGTGTTTTTAAACCATCTTTAATAAAGAAGATTAATGAAGAAGCATGATGATTTTTCCCCCTTAAGTGATATATATATATATATGACTAGAATCTGGAGTCTGATGATAGAGGGTATCGTTTTGTAGTTTCATTTAATTCAGGGTTTCTCAACCTCAGCCTTATTGAGATTTTGTGCAGGATATTTTGTGTGTGTGAGAGCCTGTCTCGTGCATTGTAGGATGTCTAGCAGATCCCTGGCCTCTACCCATTAGATATCTGTCAGTAGCCGCTCCCCGCCCCCTGGCGTGAGTTATGACAACCAAAAATGTCTCCAGATTTTGCCAAATGGGACAAAATCCCTCCCAGTTGAAAACCATTGCTTTAACTGTAAGAAGAGCCATTAGCCACTGTGATGCTAATGTCTCACAGAAATTATCATTCTGGATATTATCCAGGATGCTAAAGACCTTGATTTTTTGAAGTTTGTATTTTTTTTCTTTCTCACCTAAAGCAATATTACATATTGAAATGAAGATTATTTGGTGTTTTCTAAGCACTGCTGAGTGCGTTAAATGAAAGATTCTCCTTTTGAAGATTCTCCATTGGTTAACCTTTTGGGATACATATGACTCTAATGGAAAATGTTGATATTTTAAAGTAATTTAAACTTTCTTTTTGCTTAAAAAAAAATCTTATCACCAAATGGTTTGAAGCTGACATACAAATATGATTTGATCACAAAATAACTAGCTTATTATTATTTCAATTATATTTGACATGTGTACTGTACTCTAAGATATAAAAATAAAACATCTCTCTCTAGACCATGTATAAATATTCTTAAAAAAATAAACTCTTTATGTAGTTGCTCTTGAATTTTGGCATGCACACATATTCTTTAAAAATGACAACAAAAATTCTCTAATTCTTCCCTGGTGTCCACTTTTAGCAAATTAAGTCCATAGTTTACCAATTTCTTTTTTTTAAAAAACACAACTGAAAGATGTCTTCTTAATTGCCTTAATTTTAAAGAAAATATCAGGTTACCCATTCTCATTTCTGCTACAAGATAATGGATTATTGTATATTATCATATATTAATTCTTAGCATATACACATGAATATAATTCTTTCATACACCAATTTGGAAGCAGATAATAGTGTAAAGAAAAACTGATGTTTTTCTCTCAGTCTTTTTATGCATTAAAAAGTGTTTGAGATTCTACTGTACATTACCATTTTTATACACTGCTTTTTAAACTTGTTTCCTATTTTAAAAAATCTATAAACACAATTTTAATGATAGCATAATATCCCATGTTTTCCCATTTGCTAAATCATTTTCTTTTTGTTGTACCCATGGAATATTTTTCATGATTATATATGACACTGTTGTATACATTTTTGTGCTTAAAGTTTTCTTGAAACACTACTTGCCCACAGAAATTTCTGCAATACTAAGTAAGAGGCTATATTTTAAAGTTTTTATATTTATTACTAAAATGTTTCTTTAACCAGTTATACAAATTAGTTTATCAGTAGGAATAAGAATTCCCAGCATGACATGTTTCCTAAAAAATCAGAGAGGTATGCTAGTTATTGAATTATATAGCTATGGGTATAAAGATAGAAAAATATACTTTTTTGTTCATAAAAATGACTCTGCCCAACCAAAAAGTAGTTAAAATAACTGGTATCCATGAGGTTCCCAAAGACTTTTTTTAGATTTTCCAAACTAACACAATAACTCTATTTATAAAATTAATCTTTTTAATGATTTGTCTTATATGAGTTATCTTTAAGTCAGTTTTTTTTCTTAACAGATATTTCTCTGGACTAGACAATGACATACTATTCTCAAAACCTTGTATTTTTATATATTAACCAAGTTATTTTTTAATGCTGATAACATACGCATATCTAATAAAAAGTACATAGCTCACTCATTTGTGTATAATTTTCATTCACACACTTAATGTGATTCTCCACTTTCATAATTTATCACTCATTTTCTTCTTATATTGGTCTTTTAAATTGACTCTCTGGGTAAGTTTTTATTTGTATATAAATTGAAATCATTGTAAGAATGGTACAAAGAACTCCTGTGTACCCTTTGCCTTTTATGCAAATTGTTTAAATTTTTGCCCATTTGCTTTATCAATCCATGTCTCCTGATATATATATATATATATATATAAAAAGAGAGAGTTTTCATTTAGAGGTACCAGGGATTGAACCCGGGACCTCGTACATGGGAAGCCGGCGTTCAAACCACTGGCTACAGCTACTCCCTTCTCCTGATATATTTTTACAAATGTGCATATTATTTTTTCTGAACCATTTGAGAGTAAGTTGGAGATATTGGGTTACTGGTCCCTTAAACATTTCAGCAAATACTTCTTAAAAGTAAGAATTCAGAATGGGTAATGTATTTAATATCTAATGCTATATAGCAAATTGCCCCAAAATTATTGGCTTAAAATAACCAACATGTCTGTGGTCTAAAATCCACATGTGAATTAGCTGGGTACTTTTGCCTCAAGGTTTCTGTACAAGTCTGCAATCAATTGTCAGCTGGGGCTATGATCTCATCTGAGGGCTCAGTGGAGAGAAGCTCCGCATTCAAGCTCGTTCACGTTGGTGTTAGCAAGATTCCGTTCCACTCAGGCTGGCCTGAAGCCTTGTTCATCGCTGGCTGTGAGTAGCCTTCTTTGCTACTCACCCTAAAGCAGCTTACAACTTAACAGCTGGCTTATATCAGAGCAAGCAAATAAGCGAACAAGAGAAGATGAGCAAGAGGGAAGCCAGAAGCTTCTTGTAACCTAGTCTTGGATGGAACATCCCATCATTTTTGCCATATTCTATTTATTAGAAACAATCTCTAATTTCAGCCCACCCTCGGGGAGTTCACTCAAAAGCATGGATGCAAGGAGACAGGGCCCTTTGGGGGCCATCTCAAAGGCTACCTGCCAAAAGAAAGACTTAATTAATTCTGGTCACACATTTGTAAAGAACTTCAAATAAAAGTTGAATAACTATTTTTTTTTTTGACTGAATGCCACATTACATCCTCCCAAATCAGTTTGATTATATGAGATTTATGTTACAAAAGGCCACAAAAACAAAAGCTAATAATACTTTCAAAATATTTATAATGGAGACACATTTCTATCAATGACTTAAGGGGAATATTAATTTCCCTGATAGCAATTCGTGTTCAGGTTCCTGGAGGAATTGGAATACAATTTAGACTCATAATAGCAGTTTGAATTCCCCCAAACAGGAAACAGTGAATATTTGAAAACGGTGAAATACTTTGCAAATTTTCTTTAAAAGATGTATCATAGTGCTTACTTTCTTGTAAATATGCAGAGGAAGTTTTGTATAACTAAATTATGTAGGCTTCCTAATTGTCTCCTTACTCCATCTTCAATTAGATGAATACAAAGCTTAATTCAGATTGGTGAGTTTAAAGACAAGCATGTGGAATCAGAAATCAGAAGACCTGGGGCATCACACAGCAAATCCCCTGTCATCAGATATTTGGGCAAAATGACCCCTCATAGAACTTACTGCTTTCTGCACCTTGTCCCTTCTAATACTGGTTCTCTGTATTGAACAACACTTATACTTTCCATTTATTTTTTTAGTCTACATACTTTTAGTGAATGCTTGTGCTAGGTCCTATGGGTTGGCGGAAGGAATAAAATGAGGTCCCTGTTCTTAAATTGCTAATATGATACTGGCAGAAATAAGGGATGCTTACAAATAACTGTATTACAGGGTAGACAATGTGCACAGATAATTATCTTTGATATTGAATGCATGGAAGTACAGAATTAGGAGATTTTGTATTAAGTGTGGCACCTAGGTTCTCCAGGATTGCTTCCTGCTGATCCCTGAAGCCATAGCTCTCCTCATTAGCTCTTTACACTCTGTTCTCCAGCTGTGCTGAATTATGTACAGTTCTAGTAATTGCATGCTTTTGCCTTTACTTAGCACAGCATGCAATTATTAAATGAATGAGTGCATTGACTCCTTTTTCTGGGCCAAATGTTGTTCTAGACACTTCCCAAGTCAGCAAACCACACAGCACTCTGTGAGGTCAATATTGTTATTTTTATTTTATCTATAAAGAAATTGAAATTCCAAAAAGTGATAGCCAAGATCCGGAACCTAGTACACGATGAAAGGGGGTTTGCCAGCTACTTTCCACTGTATCATTTGAGACTTGTTATGGGTTGAATTGTATCTCCCCCAAAAGACACGTTCAAGTTCTAACCCTGGTCCTGTGAATGTGACCTGATTTGAAAATAGGGCCTTTGAAGATGTTATTCGTTAAGGTGAGGCAAAATTGGATTAACTCGTGTCTTTACAAGAAGGGGAGACCTGGACACAGACAGATGTGGGGAGAGCTCCAAGTGACTGATGGCTGAAGCAGAGGCCACCACTGATGGCAAAGCACCAGGGGCTAGAAGACGCAGGGAAGGGTTCTCCCCTCAACGGGTAGGAGGAAGCACGGCCCTGCTGACACTTTGATTTCAGACTTCTAGACTCCAGAGCTAGGAAATAAAAAGTGTCTGCTGTTTTCAGCCACCCACTTTGTGGTGCTTTGTTATGGCAGCCCCAGCAAGCTGAGACAATACTCAAAAGTCCTACTACTTTAGACAGAAATGCTCCATCCTCAAACTCTTAGTAAACCAAGAACACTTAAGAGGACACAGATTCTCCAGAATATTTTTTCTCTGAATCAAAGCCCCCTATCAAGATAACCATTTTTCAA
>PVKH010036048.1:0-11648 GCA_004027955.1 Chaetophractus vellerosus
AAAGCCCTCTGGAGGCCCTCTGTTTGGGGTGATATCCATAGAAGCCTAGGAGGTCCTATTGGGATTTGCATAAGTGTTACCTCTGGGTTGCCCTCCCAACTCACTTTGAAGTCTCTTAGCCCTATGAACTCATTTGTCTTTACCATTTCCCCCTTTTATTTGAAGTCTTTTCCCAGTTGTACTGCCCATTGGCATTTGTTAGTAATCCCTCATTGCCAGGAAGGCTCATCCCTGGGAGTAATGTCCCACACTGGGGTTAAGGTAATGTATTCATATTCTGAGTTTGGCTTAGAGAGAGGCCACATTTGAGCAACAAGGAGGTTCTCCAGAGGCAACTCTTAGGCCCCCTTAACACTAGGCTATTTCAATTTCAACAGCAATGACTCATAAGGCTGGTCATCAATAGCAAGGGCCCATCAATGGATCATCCTCCTTTGCCAGACACTGCCCCTGTACTCAGGGGGATGTTGCTACTCTTCTGGAAAATATGACAGAGATCTCCAGGATGGGAGTTCAGTGTTCTCCCATTTAGTGATTAATACTTCAACCCATGACCATGTGCCATGAGTCTTTGAACAATTATGTATAACTTTTATGTATGTTCAGGTGAACTTCCTCCCATACACCCCCAACCTTGACACCCCCTCCTCCAATGCTCCTCTCCCATCCACATTGTGACCGTTCTGTGATCCATAAACTCTTCACAGGTGAAGCCATTACCATAGCCAATTGTAATGAATAGGAAAATGAAATAATAATGATTTTTAAATGTAAGAGTTAAAATATAGGTGAACTTGATAATACAAAATAACTTTAGAAAATTAAAAATATAAATAAAAAATAGAAAAAGGAAAAGATTTTATTAAATGGTTGAGCTATTCAGAAATGTAAAAAATAAATAAAAATTTAAAAATATATAATATATATATGTATGTTTTTTTTTCTGAATTGCCAAATTGTGCCTTGTTGGTGCAATATCTGATGTCCAGTGTTCTTGCTTTGAGTCTGAAAAACTCCCTTTATCATTGCTTGTAGGGCAGATCTACTGGTGACAAGTTCTGTGAGTTGTTTTTTGTTTGTTTGTTTGTTTGTTTGTTTTTATAACCTGGGATTATCATTCAATCTCTGTGACATTCTGAAGTTCCTTGTTGAATCCACAATATTTATGTTCTTTAATTAATCCATTCTTGTGGATTCCATTTGATTGCTTTAGATTCAATTTCAGTAGATCATTTTCAAAGAGATTCCTTTAGGGAATTTGACAGTGCCACATCAATGAGGCCTGATGCAGGTTAGATCTCAGTCTGCTTGGTGGGTCTTATGTAAACTGAGAATAAGCAGAGAATCAGAAAAAGAGAGTCACTGCCATCTTTAACCTGCCATGAGTGAGAAACGACTTGAGGATGACAAGGAGTCAAAGTTGGAGCATGAAGCCTCCAAGAGGCTGGGCACATGGATCAAGTCAAGGCTTAAAACAGCAGCCACTTGCCTGATTGCCCACAGTTGGGCTTTGGGAGATGGTGAGCAAAGAAGGGTAGGCAGGGACTTCAGCAGAGATAGACTACCATCTTAATTCACCACGTGGCATGATGAAAGGATCACTAGTAGCTGACTTTGGTGAGAAAATGTGTCTGCTGATGCTTTGATTTGGACATTTCATGGCCTCATAAACATAAGCTTTTACTCCAAATAAAATTCCCATTATAAAATCCAACCCATTTAAGGAACTTAACATTGGCAGCCCTGTGGAAAATTAAGACAATCTCTCTTTTATTTTTAAGACAGTCTTCCTAAATATAAAAATCCTTAGTCTACAATTCTTTTCTTTAGAATTCAAAATATTTTGTCCTTGTGTCTTTTTCATGTAAATGTTTCGGATGTGAAATCAGCACTTAACTTCTCATAACATGTTGCTTTTTTGTTGGACCTTCCAGAACTCTCATTTTCCTGTGTTTGCTAGTTTGACTGCAATTTATCTGAACATGGTTCTGCAAAAGTTTATCTTATATTGGGTTTGTTGAGTTAGTTGAATGTGTGTATTCATGTCTTCATTAAATTTGGAAAGTTTCTGCCATGATGTCTTTCAATATTCCTTTTGATCCATTTTCTATTTCTTCTTCTGAGGCACACATTATGCATATATTAATATGCTTGATGTTGTCCCTCAAGTCTCTTAATAACTCTTCAATTCTTTTCATTCTTTTTCCTTTTTGCCCCTCAGACTGAATCATTTCAATTTTCTTATCTTATAGTTCAGTGATTATTTCTTTTATTAGCTCTAATCTGCTGTTGAAATTATCTAGGGAATTTCTTATTTCTTATTATTTTCACCGATTCCAATATTTTTCTTTGGTTCCTTTTTAAAAAGTTTTCTTAACTGAGATTTCCATATTGTTCATTAATGATTTTATAATATCCTTTAATTTTTCTTTTATTTTTACTTTTCTCATTTTGAACATATTGTGGATCATTTATTCATGTCTTTGAACAGTATTTACAAAGACTGGTTTTCTTCATTTGATGGTTTCTCTATATTTATCCTATTCTTTTGGATAGGTAATTATATCTATTTCATTACTATATTTGCAAATATTTCTAGCATACTGTACATTTTAATATTTTAATGTTTTATCTCTGGGTTTTAGACCCTGAGCTGTGTGTTTCATTCATCTATATCCAGCAGGTGGTATGACATATATCATTTTGAGTGACAGGAGCTAACAAAAATATACAAACACAACAAAATACATCTAACACTGTCTTCAAATATTGGTTCATTTTGTATAGCCCCCATTCAAAGTTTAGCCCTCTTATCAAGAAAATCAGACTGACATGAAGTATGGGATACTCATTCATTCTGAGCATTTTTTGTCCTGTGGTCCTGTTTGCAACCTTAGAAATCCCCCCTCTTTAAAAGCAGAAGAATACCTTCAAACTTCCTAAGTATTCTATTGTGTACCTTAAAACTAGGGATCTTTTGCCTCAGACCACCTTGATGATTGATCTGTACAGTACTTCAGCTGTACAAGCATTGTAATGAAAATTATGGGAGAGCAACTGAACAATGAGTGTTTTGGATCAGTCTTTCATATTAACTCTGGGTGGATGTGAAACAGCATACATGCACCCCAGATGCACTTAGAGATTACTCAACTTCCTCCAGAACAAAGCCAAAGATGGACAATTAGAGTGAAAGTCTGCTCCTAACAGTGCCTGAGAAGGTGTGTGGGAGAGACCAGCTTCTTTTATGTTTTGCTAGTTTTTCAAGGATTATGTGGGCAGATGGAATCTTGTAATGTCTATGCTGCCACTTGCATGGCTGTGAGCTACAATAATAATTTAAAGTGGTTGGAAGTAATTTGAAGATGCAAATTTCTTCCCCAAGAGTAATCATTAACTATATAATGAAATGAGTATGTTTTACAAATGCAGTAGATAAAATAAAATTTAATATTAAATATATTATTAACCCAAAGTAAGTCAGGAGAAAAAGGCCGAGCCCGAAAATTGATGACATATATTGAAAATAACATATCAATGATTCTTTTATTTTATTTTTAATTAACAACTTTATTTTTAATCCACAAAAATAAAAGACCATCAAAAAGCAGCTCAACAAGTTGTGGAAAAATTGTCCTTATAGTATTCTTTTTCAGGCACTTTTATCTCATTAAATTCAGGCTGCAAACTCTGTTATTCCTCTAGTGTTCAGAAAGATACACATACAACAAAAAATAGTTAAATAAATAGTCAAAATCTCCTTATTAATGAAAAAATGAAGAAGGAAATACATGACTAATTGTATTCATATCTCACGTAACCAAGTCCCATTGTTTTTACCTTTATATTTAACAAAATACCAACTTTGTTTTGGCTGCAAAAACCATTACAATGTCATTAACTATAGTCCTTATATTCCATTAGTTACTTTTCCCCATGTATCACCATATTTTAACACCCTAAATTAGAAGAACACTTTTGTATTTATATCATTAACAACAATCCAAATTTACTTCCAAAACTATTGTTATACATTCCCAATATTATCTTCCAGCTTTCCTCCAACTAACATTAATCTTCCTAAACTACTCATTTCAGCCACAATCACATTCTTAGACCAATAGTGTTTTTTATGTTCATTATAATGTATTCTGATCAAGTCCAACAATTACCATGTATTTTACATTTGAGGTTATAAAACATTCTACATATACCCAGCAACTTCTCCCCTTTCTTATCCCACATTCCATCTCCCACAAACCTATACTTCATAGACTAACCTTATAAGTGTACTGATTGTACTTAGTTCCTATCAGTGAGACCATACAGAATTTGCTTTTGTGTGTGTGTTGCTTTATTTCACTCAACATTATATCCTCAAAGTTCCTCCATGTTGTCATGTGTTTTTTAAATTGGTTTATTCTTACATCTGAATAATATTCTATCATATTAATATAACAGATCTTGTTCATCCATTCATCAGTTGATGGAGACTTAGGTTGTTTCCAACTTTTAGCAATTGTGAATAATGAGGCTATGAATATTAAAGTGCAAATATCTTTCTGCATTCTTGCTTTCATTTCTTCTGAATATATTAGTAGTCTCGATATTGCCAGATCATATGGAATTTCTATATTTATTTTCCTGAGGAACCAACATATCGTGCCAGAAATACATGAGACACAAACTGGCAAAACTGAAGGGAGACATACATATTTCTACAATAATCACTGGAGATTTCAGAACTCCACACTCAGCATTAGATAGAACATCTAGGAAGAAAATAAACAAGGAAACAGAGAGTTTGAATAATATGATAAATGAGCTAGATATAGTAGACATTTATAGAGTGTTATACCCCAAAACTGAAGATAAACATTCTTCTCAAGTGCTACTAGATCTTTTTTCCAGTATAGACCATTTGTTTGGACATAAGTAAGATCTCACTAAATTTAAAAAACATGGAAATTATACCAAACACTTTCTGTGATCCTAAAGGAATTAAATTTGAAATGAATAACAGGTGGATAAAGGGAAAATTCACACATATATGGAGATTAAACAATACACTGTTAAATAATCAGTGGGTTAAAAAAAGAAATGATAAATCAGTAAATACCTAAAGACAAATGAAAACAGGAACACAACATAACTAAATTAATGGACTATAGCAAAGGCTGTGTTGAGAGGGAAATTTATAACCCACAATGTTTATATTAAAAAACAAGAAAGACCTAAAATCAAAGACCAAATTGAACACCTGGAGGAATTATAAAAAGAAGAATAAACCAATCATAACACAAGCAGAAAGAAAAAAATTAGAGCAGAAATAAATGAGAAAGAGAAAAAAGTAATAGAATCAAGAGAACTAAAAGTTGATTCTTCCAGAAGATGAACAAAATTGATAAACCCTTAGGTATACTAACAAAGGAAAAAAGAGAGAAGATATAAATAAATAAAATTAAAATTGTGAAAGGTGATATTACACCTGACCCAGGTGAAATAAGCTATATCATAAATGGATACTATGAACAACTGTATTGACAACAAACTAGACTGTGTTGATGAAATGGACAAATTTCTGGAAACACATGAACAAACCAGACTGACCCAAGAAGAATTATAGGACCTCAAAAAACAAATCATAATAAAGAAATAAAACCAGTCAACAAAAAGCTCCCCAAAATATAAAGTCCAGGACCCAATTACTACACAGTTGTATTCTAAGATAATTTAAAGAAAATCTAATATTAATCTTGCTTAACTCTTCCAAAAATTTAAACAAGAAGAAACTACCAAACTCATTCTAAGAAGCTAATATCATCCTAATACCAAAGCCAAATAAAGATAATAAGAAAAAGGAATATTACAGACAATTTCTCTAATGAATATGGATGCAAAAGCACTCAACAAAAACAAATCGAAAATTATCCATCATGATCAATGGACTTTATACAGGGTATGCAAGGGTGGTTCAACATAAATTGAAGAAGAAAAATACATGATCATTGTATTGAATTAGAAAAGGCATTTGACAAAATGCAGCATCCTTCATTGATAACAGCACTCCAAAATAGAGGAATTGAAGGGAAATTTCTCATTATGTTACAATGCATATATTAAAACCCACAGCTAACATTTCTCTTAAAGATGAAAGACTGAAAGCTTACCTACTGAGAGTGGGGAAAAAGATAAAGGTGTCCACACTCCCCACTGTTATTCAGTATTTTGCTTGACGTTCTAGCTAGAGCAATTGGGCAAGAAAAAACAATTAAAAGGCACACAAACAGGAAAATAAAAAGTAATACATATGAATTATATTCAGAAAAGTATAAAATATTGCTAAAAGAAACTGATGATTATATAAATAAATGGAAGTATATTGTTCATGTTCATGAGTTGGAGACTAAGTATCATTATGGTGTCAATTCTACCCAAACTGATCTACAGATTTAATGCCATCCTGATAAAAGATCCAATATCCTTCTTTGTAGCATTGGATAAGCCAATTATGAAGTATATCTGGGACAATAAGGGACCCCAAATAATCAAAAATATCTTAAAAATAGAAGAAAATATTTCACAGAGTCTAACTTCCAAACTTTAAAGCATATTTACAAGCTACAGTGGTAAAAAAAAAAAAGCAGCATGGTACTGGCATAAAGATAGACAGATTGATCAATGGAATAAAATTTAGAGTTCATAAATAAACCCTCACATCCCTGGTCAAGTAACTTTTGACAAGGCTGTCAAACCAAATCAGCTAGGTCAGAATAGCCTATTCAAAAAAAGGCCTTAGGAAAACTGGATATCCATATCTAAGAGAAAGAAAGAGAACCCTTATCTCAAAACCTTATACAAAATGTAACTGAAAATGGATCAAGACCCAAAATATGAAAATTAGAACCTTAAAATTCTTATTAGAAAATATAGGTAAAAATCTTCAAGATCTTGCGGTTGGTATTTTTTTCTTGGACCTCACAACCAAAGCATAAGTAACAAAAGAAAACATAGATAAATGGGACTGCCTCAATATTAAATACTTTTGTGATTCAAAAGACTTTGTCAAGAAAAGAAAATGCAGCCTAATCAAGAGGAAAAAATCTTCAGATACTATTATCTGATATAGGACTGATTTCCATGTTACGTAAAGAGAACACACAACATCAATCGACAAGCAAATCCATTAAAATGGGCAAAAGAATTGAAAAGTCATTTTTCCTAAGTGGCCAAAAGACACATTAAAATATGTTCAATAATCCTAGCTCTTAGGGAAATGCAAATCGAAACTACAATGAGATATCATCTCATACGATACCAAATGGCCATTTTTTAAGAACCTTAAAACTTCAAGTCCTGGGGAGGATGTGCAGAAATAGTAACACTTTCACTGTTGTTAAGAGTGTAAAATGGTGCAACCTCTGTCAATAATTATTTTAAATGTACACAAACTAGACCTTCCAACTAAAAAGCAGAGCAATTTACTCAAAACATAACATCGATGTATATGATATAAATTGATGATAAGTAAAAGGATATACAAATATATTTATGTGAATACAAACATATAAAATACTAAACTACTGTGACCCTGTAGTTCCACTAGAAAAAGTGGACCTCTGTAATCCAGAAATTTAAAGAGCAGTATAAAATAACAATATTCAAAATGAAAGAAAAACGTTAACATAGCTTCAAAATGAGTAAAAAATGACAGAATTGAATATAGCAATAGATTTTGAAAATAAATAATGACACTGAATAATTTTCAGGGATAAAGTGCTAATTGTGTTTAAATCTAAGACAAAGAAGCCATTTTCTTTTCTTTCTCCCATTCTTGATCTTCTGCCACAACTGTTACTTTTACAGTTGATCTATTGGAATGACAGCAACAAAGATTCAGCAAAAAAGATTAGTCATAAAATTAGTTTTCTAAATATTCTTCCTTAAACTTTTATTATATAATTTAAAATTCCAATCAATGACTAAAATAAATTTCGAGGTTATATAATAAAAATTTGCTTATGTTGATTTTGCAAGGTCTAAGGAATTCTTTGGTTCAAACTTAACATGGACATATTAATCCTTGGAAACAGGCCAAGCAATCTGCCTTGGGAATGGGTCCCAGACACAACTGCATATTGCATTATCATCCCACAATCCTCAATATAAGAGGTGTTTTGGCATTATCGGAAGGAAAGGTAAGGGATATTCTGCTCTGTTTTTGTTTGCAGAAGCTCTTTGGTATACTTAAGAGACATAATGTCAGGACAACTTTCCATTTGACCAGGAACTGAAGAAAATTAGGGGGTTGTTTTATTTTGCATCAGAATAAAATGAAAATGCATGCACAAAAAATTCAAACTAACTTATCTCAAAGAAAACTAATATATCATAGCAATTTTTGGACCCTTAAATGGTTGACATATTATATTTGTGGGAAAATTTTGTTCTTAAGACAGTTGATGCTGGAATTTTTTTTTCACCTTTGCCTCATGATAAGTATTATTTACAAATTTACTATTTTTTTATTTTGGTCAAATAAAATTAGGTTATTATTAGAAGAATATTCAAATTCATACATTTACGTCTGACATAAGTAATGCTGGGATTTGTTGAAACAGCAATATAGAGTTGGTGGAACCAGAATGTACCAGGAATGTACGCATTTTTGAATTTCAAATTTGAAAAAATTTAATTTAAAATAAAAAAGTTAAAAATACCTCATATCTTTTGAAGATTAATATGAATGTGTTACTATAATATTAATACACTCAGTAAAGTAGTCTAGCTTTTAATTTTTTATCTGTCATTGCTATAAAATAATGCCTAATACAAAAGAACATAAATGATTCACTAAATCATAATTATTTATTACATATGTAGTACTTTTTCTTTTTTCCAGCAGTTAATTTTAATTGGGAATTCAGTGTGATGAGCATTCTCTCTAGATTCAACCAATTTTGTAGAAAGATATAGCCAACACTTTATAGTTCTGATGCTGGATAATTTACTTATCTTTCTAGGCTTTTTTCTCATTTAAAATTGAGTATAATATCAATAGTCATGAAATAATATTTTTATCTTGATGCATGTTATAATAAATGGAAGCATTTATAACAGTGCAATTTCATTTAAATTAAATACAGGTGCGTTATAACTAAGTAACATCCAAAGGATATGTTATCTAATTTATATTTGGCAGTCGAAGTGAGAGAATTTCAGTTAAATTTTACAAACTACATTTCATTATGAATTTCTAGGAATATGAAACAAATACTTAAAATTGCACGCTAATCCATATAAACTAAAAACCTTTCAGAAATAATTCTTGCTAAGTATCATCTTTGATTCCTCAACAGTTTACAAAAGTTTGGCATGATGGGAAGTAGAAATAACACAAATGTGTCTGACTTCATCCTTGTGGGAATAACAGACTCTGAAGAGATCCAGCAGCTCCTCTTAATGCTGTTTCTCCTGGTATACCTGATTACCGTCCTGGGGAATGCAGGGGTGATTCTGAACTGCTTGAATCTCCAGCTTCACACCCCCATGTACTTTTTCCTCAGTCATCACACATTCCTTGACCTCAGTTACTCAACAGTCATCACACCTAAAACCTTAGGGAACTTTCTGGCTTCCAACAAGGATATTTCATTCACCGACTGCTTCACTCAGATGTTTTTTTGTTGTTGTTGTTGTTGTTGTTGTTGTTGTTGTTGTTTTGTCCTCTTGGTTTCCACTGAATGTTTCCTTCTCTCTTCAATGGCCTATGATCACTATGTAGCTATTTGCAATCCTCTTCAGTACCCAGTAATTATGCCCATGAGACTCTGCTGTGCCCTCATCTCTGGTTCCTACATGACTGGCTTTACTGACTCCTTGGTCAATGTTCTTTTTATGAACAGTTTGAATTTCTGCAAATCCAATGTAATACATCATTTTTTCTGTGACTAACCCCATTTTTAGGTATATCATGCACTGACACTAGTGATGTTGAAATAATGATATACATTCTCGCTGGCTCCACTGTAGTGGTGTCTCTTTTCACAATCTCTGTGTCCTATGTATCCATTCTGTCTACTATCCTGAAAATTCATTCCACTTCAGGAAAGCAAAAAGCCTTCTCTACTTGTACCTCACCTCCTTGGGGTCACCATCTTTTATAATTTTTACTTATTTAAAACCAAGTAAGTCCTACTCATTGGGAAGAGATCAAGTGGCCTCTGTCTTTTACACTATGGTGTTCCCCATGCTGAATCCACTCATTTATAGTCTTAGGAACAAAGAAATGAAACATGCTCTCATTAGAATCATGCAGAAGAGAGAGGGCTCCAGACAATTGAAATGACAGTGATGCTAAAAATTCAAAGGCATCTTTTCTTTCTTTCCTATTGAGTTTTTTTTTCTCTCTAAAAATAACAGCAGCATTCTTAATTTATTTCCATTTCTGTTGAGATATCCTCTACTTCACTGCACATAATATGGAAAATTATGCTCAACACCCTACTAGCATGGCCCAGTTAATGCCCTAATCATAAACTAATCATGCTCAGATGAACAGATCAGTTTACAAGCATGATTCAATTTATATTTTTGGAATTCATAATTAGATAAAACTGTCAAACATTGCATTAGTGTGGTAATTAGTGCAGAAACATTATTTTAAGCATGCTATTAATCACAACCCATGCTTTATATTAAGATTCAATTAATGTGTAGCACACTTCATTTTATAAATTCTGGTTTTACATATATATATATATATATAAAAACCTAAAGTTTCCCCCATTAACCACATTTGAAATTCTTTTGTTCATGGTGATATATCACAATTCTATTCATGCAAAAGTCCTACTATACAAATAATTATGAAGAAAATAAGAATGGAATAGAGTATTAAAATTATTAACAATAAGTTTAGTTTGCAAAATGATTGATTTTATATAATAATGTTGAAAATAAATTATATTTATTGAGCACCTATTGAGTGCCAGGCAATATTCAAAGGATTTGAGATCTATAATTAATATGGTTTATTTTCACCAGATAACTCTTAGGTATTTGCAATATGTAAAATTTAATTTCAATTAATGGATGCCATTCTCCTACTTGTTCAGAAAAAGAACTTGGAATCATCCTGGAATGTTCTCTATGTCACATTACTCACATCTAGTCCATCAGCATACCATATTGATTATATGTACAGAATGTGTTAGAAGTGTGAATACCTCTCAGTACTTCCACTAGCACTACCCTGGCCATCATCTCAATATTTAAATTATTGCAAATTATTGATAGATTTGTTTGTTTTCTGCCTTATTCCCCCTGAGCCTAATCTTAATGGAAGGAACATCAGTATCAGATGATGCTGATAAAAATGCAAGTTGGATTATGTCACATATTTTTCAGAAAATCTATTTCCCATCACATTGAAAGTAAAATTCACAATTTTTACAAAATCCTCCACCTCAATAAAGATCTTGAACCTCCCCTTTACTCCTTTCAAGTCACCCTTTATCACTGCATCTGTCATGCTTATTTTGCAGCAGCCACCTGGCCCCCTCACACTTCCCTGTATCCATTGTTCCTGGAACTACCTGGGCTTTATTCATTTTTTCTTTTTCCTAAAATTCCTTTCCCCCATGTAA